>WYDI02029952.1:0-25828 GCA_009867235.2 Psittacus erithacus
AAAGTTAGAAACACAGTGCTGCACCAGCCACTAAGAAGGAGAAAAAATGACTGCTACTGCTGAACCCATGACAACAGTGTAGCTGTTGACTACAGGGCTCTTCATAAGAAACCTTGTACTGTTTTGCCTATTTATGTGAGGCCTTTTAATATAGTTTCATTATTTGTTTCTTCATTATTGAAAATTATTAAAGGTTGAAGCCTTCAGTAATTCTTACTGGACTCATACATTTGTCACTGAACTGCAGCAGTGAGTATTTTACAGCTCTTAAAATCAGAATACAGTACAAAAACTAGTCAGGAATTCATGATTCATACAAAGGCTTTATTTACTGCTGTTCAAGTATCAGTCTGTATTACAGAGAATTGTGATGGTTCATTTTTCATTTGGGAAGCAATTTTTATTACATTACTTTCTGATTGTGTATAAAGCGCAGCTGATGAAGTATATAAACCCAGGGCTTTTCTCCATCTACTTTAGCTTTTACTTTTGTAAGGTGCCTAATATTTTAGCACCTGTTTGAATGTTTACACAGCATTAATTAGTAAACCTAAGACAGGTGAAGTAGGTAATTATTGGCTAAAAACCTGATTTAAATACAAAATAAGAAAGCATTTGGCAATTGGCACTGGGTTGAAGGGGTTTTTAAGCTTTTAGATGGATGAAGGATCAACCTATGGATGATGATTTATCATCCCTAAAGAAGAACATGAAGGCAATATAGTAGTGATAAAGTGAGGTTTTAGAAAGAAGTTCTCTTCTGCTGTTGATTAAATGTACTCAGGCTATTTTTTTATGTACATTAGGGGTTACATCTAGAATATGATCTCTGTCCTTTTGCCACCTATTATTCCCTCTATCTGTTCCTTTTCTGACTTCTGTGGTGAAAAAAGATGAGCTTTGTTTGTTTCTCTATATCAAAGCTTAATCTTTGCCACCTCTCATTTGGTTTGAAATCAGATTAGTATTAAGAATAATCTCAATATAAGCAGTAGCAAGGAGTTGCATTTCCATGCAAGCCTGAATCCCAACTTTCTTTTTAAGGAAGTGAGTTAAACTCACCTCCTTAATAAGATCTGTCTTTATGGTTTGAAATGTTCAGGAACCACTATTCTAAAGGGTTAAACTATATATACCTGCTTCCTGCTAAAATTAGTATTAGCCGCATAGCTTTTAATTGCAGTGAGGTTCATTGGAAGTAAACCCCAAGAGCCTCAAGTAATCATGTCTCACAGAACACAAGACATACTGGAGCCAAAAGCATGATTAAGAGTTTATGGAGTAGCTAGGGTTTCTTAGATACTCTGTATGAAGCTTGAAAGCTAAGGTGCTTCAGTGAAAGCTGCTGATAAATGTCAAAGAAAACGTAAACTTTTCAATCATCATTGTGAAAGTTAAACTCTTACCTAAGCACTAATAGCGAATATTCTCCTTTTGCTATTGCCTAGCCTAAAGTTTTGGTCATACTGCTGCGGAAACTTTTCTGTGTTTCTCACAGTACAGTGCTGAAATACCAAATCCTGTGTGCCAAGGTTTCGATGCAGGTGTTGTCATCTCTGAAAACCTGATTTATATCCTAAAGAAAATCCTAACCTCAAGATTGTTTATGTTTGAAGTACAGGCAGTAAATGAAAAGCAAGACAAAAATGCAACTGCAACACAGAATCATTCCTAATACAGTGATTGTTGATACCTTATCTCCCTCAATAAATACATAGAGCCAGTCTAGTTAGTGTTCTTCAGAATATGCTCCAAAACTCTTGTGGACAACATTTAGGGAAGCATCAGAGAGTGAATGAGAGGGGTATGATGGATCTTGATATAGATGGTAATTATTTCATGAGGGTACCTGTACATGGTGCCTTATCCCAGGCATAAGGACTGTTCTGTTTTCACTGACGGAGGCTACTTCAAAGTTACAAACAGGCTGGATGGCGGTGGCAAATTTAGAGCTATGTTACCTTTTAGGATTGTTAAGCTATCCTATTAACCACTCTATTGCAATTTAAGTGTTTATATTTTTTATTGGCACATATGTGTGTCATTGTGGCAATAAAAACTGTTTTGAGCCATGGAGCAAAGTATTTGGTGCACCCCTCACCTTTTGCTTGACCTTTCCTTTTGAAGGAGCCCTCTGCCCTCCTTTTACCTCTGCAGGTAAGCAGTGGCAGCTCCTACAAAATGTTGGAGAAGGCTAGGAGAAGCAGAATTGTGGTGTGGAGAGACACTTCTAGGGGTGAGGCATTTTCCACTCTTTCCATGTTTCTGCCTGGAATTGCTGCTCTGACTTCCTCCTTTTACTTTCCTTCCACTCTTCTGGGATATTTATCCCACCTAGAGTAAAATTCAGTCCCTGTGGGCCAGTTACCTGAGAGAACACTGTTTTGTTACTTGGCTAGTCACAAATAATGTGTTTTTTTTTTTTTTTTTTTTTTAGAAAGACATCAATATTGCTGTCTTTATACCGTTAATAAGAAATCTCATGGTAAATACAAAATATACTTTAGAGGCTTCTGCAAGAATTTCTTGCAAAGGATGATATATGCTATTATATCTGAGAAAGGCAAGAGGAGGCTGCTCAGCTGGTTATTTGAAACTTAGCAAAAACTGAAAACTGCAGTCCAGAAACAGATATAAGAAGTCCAGTCTAAAGATCTACTCCCTGTTTTAAAAGG
Source organism: Psittacus erithacus (assembly GCA_009867235.2). NCBI lineage: Eukaryota > Metazoa > Chordata > Aves > Psittaciformes > Psittacidae > Psittacus > Psittacus erithacus. The sequence goes on from WYDI02029952.1 coordinate 2,676, forward strand.
TCAGTCTTTAACCTTTCAATATCTAGTCCAACAAAGTACCCACTTTAGCCTTACAAATGCTGATGTTGTTACATACCTTATCACTGGGGCAATGTTTTGAAGGAATCCTGATGCTTTTTTCTACTCTAGAGGAAGGAAAAAAAACAAATAACAGAACAAAAAATGAAAGCCCAAACAGAGCTAAAAAAAGGAATATTTAATTTCTCCACCCTGCTAAGAGGAGATATTTCTAACAAAAAGTAAAATTTTCCTTTTCTTGCTAGGTCTTTTGAAGTGGCCATGTCATGCAATAGATAACTAGATCACTCATTGATATAGCTACACTAATTGTCTTTCTCTGTTTCAGTGCATTTCTTAATTAGATGCTGAGCAGATGCTCATGAATCTATGCTTGCTGCTAAATGGCACTTTTCTTTGCACCAGCATAACTGCATTTTTTTTTCCCTTGAATTGCACTGATGAATGAAAGCATTGACTCAACAATGGCCAAAATTAGGACTATCCATTCAGGTACAGGGAAGTGATATAGAATGACTGTTATTAGCCCATTCTTGCACTCCCTGGGAGAAGGGAATAGTGGTGTAACTCAGAAGGGAGTTGAAGTAATGCAAGAAGGAAGGAAATCCACATTGACAGGTATAGGCGGCACTGAGGTTGATTTGACCATAGTGATGATCATTAAGGAGCCCAGTGCCGTGCTGGTCTTTCTATATAGCCTGTTGAGATTGGCATCACACCCTACTGAGGTATGTGCCAGGCTCTGGTCCAAGGCTGGCTTGCATTTGACTGAGCTGAAAGGCAAGCAGTGTGAACCTATGACTACCTGCGCTGTCGATGCTAGCCTGGCACAAATGTTTTGACTAAGGACATACCTAACTTTTGTGCCTGAGGAAAAAGATAGAATAATAGAACTGATACATGTGATATTCTGGTTTATGCTTTGAGGACAAAGACTGGCTTTCCTCTTGTTATTTTGATCTGGAGAAAGTGATTTAACAAGCTGTTTAATTAGTGCATGAGTAGAGACAACCTGTTCCAAGAATTGTTGGCAGCATGGGAAAAGGCATAAAAGTTAAAAGCAGGTGAAGGGGACAAAAGAAATGTTAAAGAAATGTGTTTTCTTTGGAGGAGTGCTCCAAAATGCAAAGTCTTGTGGAGAGATTATGGCAGCATGTTCCATGCAGGCACATTATACTACCACTAAAAATATGACTTTGGTTATCTAGCCAAAAAGGTAAGCAACTTGCTTGGAGTGTTGGGGATATTTGTCAGAAATTCAAAGAAGAAAATATTTGGAAGATGGAGGAACCATCTGAGCTCACTGTGAAGCGGCAAATGTTCCAGTGCTATTTTTGGTTGAGTAGTACTGTGAAATGAGAGGTGACACTACAAAATCTTGGAATAAGCATGTTTGAAATAAGCTGTTCACGGAAATATGTATGTTCCATATATTTAGAATATAGTCTAGTCTGATAAATGACTAGCATCTTTTGTTCCTATACTTAATGTCTCCTACTCCTTTTTTGAAGGAATATACCTTATCCCCGTGATCTCAGCTTGGGAAATTAATAACCTTGTTTGGTCCTTTTGTTGTCAACAGCCAGGTTAGAAAAGTCGTGCCCAAATTAATTCACATGAAAAGGACAGGAGACGTAAATGAACCCAGTTATCTGCTTTGATCTGCAGGACAAGAGAGAGAAGACAGGAAAAAAATAAATTCTTTTGCTCCTGAAATTATTGAATAAGATCAAACCTGATAAGACCCTCATGTATGTGATAGAAAATAAGGAAAAAAAGAGGTCAAAATTATCACTGGAAAAGATGCATAAGAACATAATTCTACTGATAAGGGTATTTTCATGATAATGTCTGTGCTCACCCCTCTTGGCACTACAGCTAGTTGGCGGTAGGTTGTTTGAATGAATATGAGCAAGATGATGCTGATCAGGTCTTGGAAGACAAATAGAGAGACTGGGAGAATGAAGACCTTAGGCCCTCTGTGGGTGAGGATCAGATTTAAGAACATCTTTGGAACCGGAATGTGCACAAGTCCATGGGACCTAGTAAAATCCATTTGTGTGTCCTGAGGGAGCTAGCAAATGAAGTTGCTAAGCCACTGTCCATCATAGTTGAGAAATCATGGCAGGTAGGTGAAGTTCCCGATGAGTGGAAAAAGGGAAATATAGACCCCATATTCAAGAAAGGGAAAATAGAAGACTTAGGGAAATACAGACCAGTCAGTCCCATCTCTGTGCCTGGCAAAATCTTGGAGCAGATTCTCCTGGAAGTCATGCTAAGGCACATGAAAAACAGCAAGGTGCTTGGTGACAGCCAGCATGGCTTCACGAAGGGGAAATCCTCTCTGACCAATTTGGTGTCCTTCTATGATGGGGCTACAAAAGTGATGCAGTTGATGTAGTCTACCTGGACTTGTGCAAAGTGTCCAACGCTGTCCTGCACAACATTCTTGTCTTTAAACTGGAGAGATATAAAACTGATGCATGGACCCCTTGGTGGACAAGGAATTGGCTGGATGGTCACACAGAGAGTTGTGGTCAACGGCTCAATGTCCAGCTGGAGACTGATAACGAGTGGTGTCGCTCAGAGGTCAGCATGATCAGGGGGCTGGAGCACCTTCCATATGAAGGCAGGCTGCAAAATTGGGGCTGTTCAGCCTGGAGAAGAGAGGGCTGCATGGAGACCTCATAGCAGCCTTCCAAAATTTGGACAGCCCCTACAAGGATGCCAGAGAGAGACTCTTCATCAGTGACTGTAGCAATAGGACATGGGGTAATGAGTTTAAACTTAAACAGGGGAAGTTCAGTTTAGATATAAAGGAAGAAGCTCTTTACTTTGAGGGTGGTGAGGCACTGGAACAGGTTGCCCAAGGAAGTGGTAAATGCTTCATGCCTGGCAGTGTTCAAGGCCAGGCTGGACAGAGCCTTGGGTGACATGGTCTAGTGTGAGGTATCCCTTCCATGGCAGGGGGCTGGAACTAGGATCTTAAGATCCTTTCCAGCCCTCACTACTCAGTGATTCTATGTCATGGTATTGCCTGTTTACCTACTTTCAATGTAGCTAAATGATAAAAATCAGCACCTTCATTAGTAAATGGAAATGACCCCTCCCCAAAAGTGGATATATCACAGAAAACTGTTATTTCTTCTTTGATTCCTCCTTTATTCTTTTCCAGATTAGCTCTAGGTGGATTTAAATTGAAGTCTCTCTTGTTAGCAGGCACTAATCTATTTATATTTGATTAATGTTTCACAAATTATCTGCTTCTTTAGCTTGAAGAAAACTTGTTACTAAAACAGAACTAAAAGGAGAAAAAAAAGGCAGTAGAAAACCTCTATTTTGAAAGTGTTTTCATTTTACTTAAGCTGCTATGAGATGAACTACTTTTCTTGGAGAAAGGCCTCTTTTACTGTTTCTTTTTGACACCTATAGAAAACTCTGTATTTATGCCACAAAATGGGCTCAGAGGGTGTGTTACCCTGGCTGGAGTTGCTCAGCTATTTACCAGTGTTGCAAATATTATTTAAAAGAGAAGTTTGTATGAATCTCTCAGATTTCTCAACCTTCAGTGTTATATATGTGTGTGTGTGTGTATATATATATGTATATATTTGTTTGTTTTAATAACGACCTGGTACAGCATAATACTGCAGTGGCTTAGGCTAATCTAAGTCTCATCTTGATACAACTGTGCCACAACTGGAATGTAAACGCTATGTTTCCTTATTCTTGAGAACCTGGCCAGCAAAAAATTATGTTCTTTGTAGTAAAATAGTAATGTCAACTCCATCTGCAAAAACCCCATGCAAACCAACTTTTTTTGTAATGTACGGTTACTGCCATGTACATGTTCCACATTTATACTTTGGCATTTTTTGGATCTATAAGAATTATGTGAATGTCCTCTGAATACACGTCTAATTGTAAAAAGACCCCCCTTTTCACTTGTATCCTGAATTTCATATGTTGTTACACCAAGAAATTCTCTGAGTCTTGCTATTGTGCTCTTTTCAGTAGCTCTAAAAATGCCCGATTCACCATTGCTTTCTGACTTCATTTGTACCAGTGAAAGAGTAAGGAAAGAATAGACCCTCAGCTGCCCTGCTTTTGTGTGACTGAGGTGCACAATAACCATGAGTCAGGCCTTTCTGCAGATCCTCTCATTAATGTTGCTACCATTTTTACTTCAAATACCAGCGAACTTCAGCTGATTTTGTCACTCCTGAACAAGTGGATGTCCTGGACATTCGGTGCTGATTTACAGGCCATTCTGTCCACTACTGTTTCTACCATGAGAAAGACAGTCCTGACACATAGAATTTTAATGTTACTGTTTGGGACTGGAGGAAGGATTACTATGCATAACTTTGCTTTCCTTGTAGTGCTTGGCAGCTCCAAAATACTTTTTGTCCAAGGACTTCTGGTACTACACAGCACTGCATATGCCTCCTAACCTCAAGTGGAGCAAGGTGTCTGTCATTTCATTTTGATGTATCAGGAAACTGAAGCATTTAGTAGAAGTGAACAAGTCATGGTGGCCACACTAATAAGTAAACAACTTGGTTAAATGCTAGTCCTCCATGACTAAAAGTGAGTATGTTGGTATAAGACACCATGTAACATGCATGGGATCAGTTGTTTTCTGTTCACCACACACAGTATGTCTGAAATCCTGCTATTATGAACATGTGTCTGTATCTCTTAAGAAAGCTAGATAATCCTTTAGTATTTTAGCAAATTGTTCAAAATGGCTCCAGAAAAAGAGGCAATAAGAAATCAAGGCAGGTTTTGTATTCTGACGTTGTTTTTCTTCTTGGTACTCCAGTGGCAGTTTTTTCCATGTCTTGTATTGGATTAACCTTATTTTTGGCATTATATTGCAAATCTTATTTAAATATTTCTGTTCAGCCAGATGCAGAAAACAATGTGCAATGTGCACACACAAAAAGAAAAAAATAAGTGTAGGGATCATCTCAGTTTCGGAACTAAAAGTATCTATGAAACATAGCTACCTGGGTTCTAAACGCGGAGCTTCCCAGATCAGATGAGTGCCTCATGAGAGTCTGACATTATACTCTAAAAGAAATGCTTGTGCTTTAGTGGAAGCATTAGTACTGCTCCCATGCTGGTTAGATATTAACCAGCTCAGGCAATATCCCTTCTGTATATTACAAAGATAACTTCTGAGACCTTATTTCCTTTCTAGGCAATGTCCTAATCTGAAAATAAATCACATTTCTGGGTTAAGGAAGATGCTTGATTTGGAAAACTAATTTGAAAGTATGTGACCTCCTGTGACACCCACATTCCTTTTCCACGATAAATACAGAATTTACACTGCCACTGTAATTAATCCACAGTAAGATATCTAGTAAGTTCCAGGTTTCTTGTGAAACTCTATCGAATTTTGAGTTTATTTACAGCAGAGAATATCTGAAATAAATATACCAGAGTCAATTGTATTAATCCAGGCTTGCATCAATATTACTGGAAACAAATCTAAATTTATATTAAATAAATTGAGAGTTTATATGATCTAGGAGTGTGAAATGTTGCAATTAAGCTGCCTATATTTGTATTCTGTTCATATCAGCTAATAACACGCATGCTCTTTGTTCAAGAGCTTTCCAGTGTGGATTTATGTAGGTAATTTTGTCCCAGGTTGTTTGGTATTTGACATAAGTCCTTTATTTCTGGAGTAAACTGATAATACAGCTCTCTATTTTTTAACCTTAATTTTTGTGAATGAAAGCTGGAAATCCTGAGCACGGAAAACCAAAACCATGAATTATTGGTACATGACATTTACTTTTGTTTTTTTACAGCAAAGAAAGGGTTTATTTTCATTTTTGTCTTGGTCATGCTTGTTGAATGCTTGATGTTGGTGAGGCGGTGTAGGTGTACATACACATGTATGGATATTTGAATGTGCATTCTTTCTTACACATTGAAGCTGAACTGGAGTGTACTGGAGCCTTTCTGAAGCTCAGGGCTGTTCTTCCAGCCTTTTTTTCTTAGCAGTTAATAACTGCCTAGTGCATGGATAATGAGAAGCACAGTTTCCTGGGGCCAGAGGTAGAGGTTCACAATTACCTACTAACGTAGAGGTAACACAATTATGCTCTCACTAATGGGGAGGGAAGATTGTATGCCACCAAATAAGCTCAAAGGCGGCAGAAAGAGGTATACCAGGTGACACCAGCACAGTCACTCTGCTGTTTACAAGGTATGTGACTGATCCAGAAATCCACTAAAAAATATTGTTTTTTCTTTTTTTCTTTTTTTATTTTTATTTCCTGTCTCTAGAAAAAGCAAGTGAGTCAAACAAAGATCCGGGTGATCTCTACCATCGTCTTCATCCTAGCAGGCTGCGTTGTCTTTGTGACCATTCCTGCAGTTATCTTCAAACACATCGAGGGATGGACAGCCTTGGAGTCCACCTACTTTGTGGTTGTCACTCTGACTACTGTTGGCTTTGGTGACTTTGTAGCAGGTGCGCAGCTTCTATCCTAGTCACTGGGCATGAGAGCCTTGGTTCTTAGAATTGGTTTTCTGGTGTAGAGAGGAGGCTTTTCATAATGTGTTACATTCCGGGTGTTTCTGTTGAGGTTACTGTACAATAGGACACCAGGTTGATTTAAGATCCAGGTGTTCTGGCACCTGCAGATTGCAAGCTTTCAGCAGTGTAGATAATGGGAGCATGGAAAGCCCTGATTATCCTTTATTGGGCAATGAATTATGCACAAGTCAAATTACTCTCCCATTAGATTTAAGATTTGTATTAGTCCATTAGGGCTCAATCTGAGCCTGACTGCAGAAACAAGTAGCCAAAATGATGAATGGATGAAGCTGTTACAAAGTAGGGCTGAGCCCTAGGGCTGGAGAAATCTTATTGAATGCAGTAGCATGCTGCTACTACAGGAGCTGCAGCTTTTCAGAAACTCCATTCTCTAGCCTTGGCAGAAAGTCTGACATTGCAGTTGCCTTGTTAAGGAAGACTCATGTAGGAAAAGAAGGGCTAATGGGATATGCATCTTAGTGCTAGGAGGATACTCTCTAAGATTAACACAGTGCTAGCAGGAACTATAAATATCCATGCTTATCAGTTTCCAAAGAGGGAGTCAAGATTATTGGCTGGAAAGTTGAGATTTTTTTTTTTCCCCATACAACTGCTTTGCTAACGACAAGTTGGTTAAAAAAGTGGATTTTTTTTTTCCCCATCACTGCATGACCTCTACCCTTCATTCCTGTTAGTGGTCCTAATTAAAGGCTTTAAGATCCCTGTGTTATAGCCATATTACACTACTGTTTTGTTACATTCTATCAATGAAATACAAATTGGTTAAAAACATCAAATGAAACTACAGGGATATGTAAAATTTTCTTTGCTGAAGAGCTCCAGACAAGGCGTTTCGTAGAGAAGACTCTAATCCTCCTTTTTTATGACATAGTGTCATAGAAGACATGAATTAGCAAGGAAAAAAAGGCACTGAACAAAGAAAGTCCCAGATATCAAAAAGAGGTGTTTTACAAGAATTCAGATGCACAAATGATTGAGCTTGGTCCATTTTAACCTCTTAAATGTGAAGAGAAGTTCACTGATATTCTGTCTTTGTGGTACCACAGTGTGAAATAAAAATAATTCACAATATTTTTCTGAAACATATCTCACTTTGGTATTGGGGTTTTTTTAATAATATAATAGTAAAAATAAGACAACAACCAAACTCTGAATATTAAATGGTTATATCCAGCAAGATTAGGAGAATATGATTCACAGCTGGGTGGCTACTAACAACCAGGATTTTTCAAAAATCAAATAGATGATCCTGAATAAAAAAACTTCAGAGGCAATCTCATGATAAGAGTTTAAGGCAGGTGATCATCAGGAGATTTGGGTTTTGTTGCTGGTTTTGAGACAGATTTTCTGTCACTTTGATTTTCTGTCACTTTGATTTTCTGTCACTTTAATCTCTCAGTATCTCTGTCTCTTCAACATCAAATAAAAAATACTACATTGTATTGGCTAAAACAGCATCAATGGAGCTATACTGATTTATTCCACCTAGAATATGTTCCAGCTCTTGGCAGACTGGAAGGTTTTTGTACTACTGATGGAGATAAAACTGTGGATAGAGCCTGAAAAAACCAGAATATCTGATAGGTTGAAAAAAGTGGTCTCATGCTTTCTTAGCTGCCTGATTGCTCTGTAAGATAGACCTAGACAATCTGTTTCATAGCAGGCTTCCTCGGGGACACATATGATCAGAAGAGCCTTGTTGTACTGTAGCAACAGCAGCTCCCACCTCCCATTGTTTCACACTCTTAAAGACTGGAAAAAAGAAAGTGATTCATGAAATCTATGGGGAGAGATTATCATCAAACCTGGTATTTGGGTCCCTGCCAATTCTCAAATGTCTGTCTTTCCATGGGGATGTTCAAACACCGTATGTACACCCATACTGAGTGTGGATAAAATTACAAAGTCATTGGAATGTCTCAGATTGCAAAAAGCTCTGGGGAAAATGCTGAACTGTGTTGTCTGGTGATGGGGGGAAAATCCTGAAATCCCTCTATAGTCATACAGAAGTATGATGTCTAGCTCTTGTCTAACCAAGGCTGGAGTCCAGGAAATATGCAGTCCTCTTCCTGACTCCCCTGGCTTGCTCTTCAGGCAGATATTTTACACAGGTACCACCAAGGTGGTGTTTGTTCACCTGCACTGAGGGATATGGCTGTGCCCATGGGGCTGAGCAGACTCTGCTCAGGGCTGTGCCTGCTTCTCACTGGCTCTCATTCTTGCACTGTGCACAGCACTGTGGTAGGACTGGGAGCCTCAAATGTGAGGTTGTGTTTGCTTTCTTTTGAAAAAGCTTACTCTGCTCTGTGGTAGGCAGCAGTGTGGCTGCTACTGCATTTATTTGAGGATCTTTGTTGTTCTTGAGATTTGCCAGCTCATCCTGAGACTTGCATGAAGACCATATAGGGTATTTGTTGCTTCATTTGATCTGTATCTCCTCTCAAGTCACTGCTCAGAGAGTACAACCCTATAACTGATACCCAAGCAGACAGTATATCCTCATTCTCAGGGCTGATGCACAGTTGGCTTCCTGTCAGGCATCCTGATTTGGAGAGGAAGCTACTTTTCTTTCTCCTCCATATAGGTCTCTCAATCCTGAGGCTAAACCCATAAAATATGGAAACTATAACCTGAGGGAGTTGAGCTGTAAAGTTTCACATCTACCAGGCTGCAGGCAGTTTAGAATAAGGAAGTCTAGCTGTATTAAACTTTTTTCTTGGGAATGTGTTCATGCTGTTGCAAGTACTATCAAAGTAGGAATTTCAGACTTGCTTCAGAGTGTGTACAATCAAAGGAAAATGTTTACTAGGTGCTGTGTCAGGTCTCATAGCAGCAGAACAATAGGTAATTTTGACAAGTCTTAAATTGAGAACAGACTGTGTTCCTCCCATCTGACAGGCTTCTTGGCTATTATTAGAACTACAGTAATGTTGGCAAGAGTCAAGAAATACTTCCAGGCATTTCTCAGAATTGCAGTTATTTTGTCATAATTTTGGCATCTCATGATTCCTAAGCAGAAGTATATGCTTATTTCAGGAGGAAATTCTAACATCCATTACCGGGAGTGGTATAAACCCTTAGTGTGGTTTTGGATCCTTGTTGGCCTTGCCTATTTTGCTGCTGTCCTGAGTATGATTGGAGACTGGCTAAGAGTCCTGTCCAAGAAGACAAAAGAAGAGGTATGACTAGTAATTTTTCAGTGATTTTTCATTTTATAAGAGAGCTTTAAGTGTCTGATGCCTGCTTGTCTTAAAGAAGGATGCTTCTCTGCATGAGCAGTACTCAATATTCCCCATGGTTTACTTCACTGGCTGCCTTTGTTATCCAGTTCACTCTGATCTTTAAGGAGGAAAAGAAGCAACAGAAGCAACCTAGGTTGCTCCACCTCTATCAGTACTACCAAATACACAGAACATATCAGTAGGATTGCAGTTATCAAATAAGAAAGGCCAGTCTTCACTCTAAAACTAGCTACAAAATTGTGACAAAAATGTTAGTGTTCTCCCCTTAAAAATTGGAGATGTGTGGGTTTTGAAGACATTAATTGTCTCTCTTCATAAAGAAACAAGAATCTGCATTCAAAACAGTGATTTATATTGAGTTTTCCTACTTTTTCTTATGCCAGGGAATATGGTTCTGAATAAAGGTTTAGATTCTGGCCCCTTACTGAGTACAGTACTCTTCAAAACTGAAGAAACCGAGTAGTCAGCATTGGGGAGAACATGATTAAATTAATTCAGAGAATATCTTCCATGATACAAAGACAATATTGCTAATGCTTCACTCAAACAAGGTTGGAAAATAGAAGGCAATTGCATGACTCCTGAGCTGAAGACTGTTGTGGAGGATGTTAATAGAATTTCAGCTTTTAAGGCAATCTCCTCCTGCATTACCAGCAAAACTAACCTGGCAGGGTTAACCAAAGAACAGGCATAGACAAAGTTTGGCAGAGGGGTAGTGCTGGGGTTTTTTTTTATGAAGTCATCTGTGCTATCTGAGGCCCAGTGCCTCCTCTTTGTATCTCCATTGATAAAAGGCGGCTTAACAGAAATTTTGGCTGTCAAGTTGGTCATCAGCAGGCACCTAGAGGTGTGAAACTGGTATCTCTTGGTGGATGTGACATGCTTGCTGCCATCAGTAATGAAGTGCTAAATGGATACTTGGTCATCTGGCCTGAGGAATCAAAGATGACCTCTTTGGGGATCACTGAGTGCAGAACCTGAGTTACTCAATACAGCAGCCATGGAGGTTCTTTGTTCTTAGCTTTATTCTTATGCCATTATGTGCAAAGGAGTAAAACAAATCAAAGTAGTGAGATATTTGAGGACATGCTTATGGTGCCCACACAGGGTATGCATTGAAAACTCCTCCAGCTGGCTTGAGAGGGTGGTATTTGGACAGTTATGCAATTGAAACCTCCTTTTAAGACTGTAGACTGGATCAGTCAGCAGTCCACTTACAATGATCTAATAAGTATTTCCAACATTAATTGGCACTGAACAGAACCTTCAGTGGGATTGAACAGCTCCATCCATGAACAATATGGGAAAATACATTACTGCATTGCTACACTGGTTGTTGTGCTGTTCTGAAGCACATTTGGTATCTCTATATGTGATTAATTTTCCCTAGTCCTGGCCATCTACCACTGACATTATAAGTCAGGAGTTTCATTCTTAACCAAGAAGGGATTAGTGTAAACGCCTCTCATCACATAACACAGCTATAAAATGTGTGAGGTGACAAAATCTGAAACAGGCAGATAGGTTTATGCCACATAAGTCATTACCCAGTCATTAGTTGGTGTGTTTAGAGCTTGTCCAGTATAGCCACTTTGCTCCTGAAGTTTGGGTCCAGATGGATGCACTGGAGCTGGGACTGGTCTCTGATTTCATGCCAGAGAAGAAAGTGCTTGCACTGCTATTGTATAGGAAAGGCTGTTAGCCTTGTTTTGGGGTTGGGTTTTTTTTTCTTTTTTTATTTCTTTCTGTCTCTTATTGTTGTGAAGGTTGGAGAAATAAAAGCCCACGCAGCGGAGTGGAAAGCAAACATGACAGCTGAGTTCAGAGAGACACGGAGGCGGCTGAGTGTGGAGATCCATGACAAACTTCAGCGGGCAGCCACAATTCGGAGCATGGAGCGCAGGCGCCTGGGCCTGGACCAGCGAGCCCACTCTTTGGACATGCTCTCTCCAGAGAAGCGCTCTGTCTTTACTGCCTTGGAAGCAGGGCGCTTCAAAGCCTCATCTCAGGAAAGCATCAACAACAGACCTAACAATCTGCGCCTTAAAGGGTCAGATCAGCTCAACAAGCATGGGCAGGGAGCATCCGAGGACAACATCATTAACAAGTTTGGATCATCTGCTAAAATGAGCAAAAGGAAAAACAAAGACCTCAAAAAGACCATCCCTGAGGATGTGCATAAAATTTATGAGACTTTCCGAAACTACTCCTTGGATGAAGAAAAAAAGGAAGAGGAGACGGAGAAGATGTGTAATTCTGAGAACTCTTCCAGCACTGCAGTCCTGACCAACTGCATCCAGCAGCACTCAGACCTGGAGAATGGAGTGATCCCCAATGAAACCAAAGAAAGGGAACATGAAAACAAAGTGTTATTTGAAGACAGAAATTAAATGTAAAAGATGCTTGACTTGAATTAACAATGTTAGTGTTTTTATATACATATATATATTGAGACACGTGCCTTATACAAACTCCTTGTTCAGTCTGAATTATATAGCATCGAAGAATATTTCACTGTGCCATAAAGACTCAAGCTTGCTCTGCCAAAACTAATCAGGAACACAGCACTGCAGAATGGCAACAGAAAGCTACGCACATGGAATTTTCAGCCTGTAAAAAATTACCAGGGTAAGACACAAATGAAGAGATAGAACCACGGCAATATCACCAGAGTGCTCCTACCATGGTATACTATTAGACAAAGGGCAGCTATGTAAGAAGAGCCTTTCAAAGGGATGAAAAAGTGTATCTTTTTAATGGAGTATGCATCCATAAAGCCTTCCCCTGGTGATTGAAAAGAGGAGAAATGATCAGAGTGAACTAGAAACTCTCAGTAAGGCTTAGTTTACGTTTTGGCACGTGATCCAAGCTAGACTTCTAGAATTACTTTTTTTTTCCATTTTTGAAACAGATGCATTATCTTTCTAAACGCCAAAAGAATGTCCATGAACACAGCACCAGCTTGGTGCTGGTTTGAAAAATCAACACAGACACATTTAAGGGTCGGATTGCTCTTTTCATTAACAACAAACAAACGAAAACCCCCAAACAACTCTGTGGGTATTTCTCTTAACCAGGGACAAAAAAAAAAAAAAAATAAAAAAGGAAAGGAAACAAATGGATTTTTTTTTTCTCGTGTAGGAAATATTCAATGTAATGTCACAGCAAGAAAGTTCACATGAAGAAAATGCAACATCTTGTGCTATGTTGTTTAAAAGAAGAGAAACATTAATGATATTTGGCTAGGTGTAAAAAACAGTGGTCCTTTTTTTAAAAGAATTTCTCATTCATACTTTTTACCACTGAAAAAAAACCCCTTCAATTTTAATGCTGTAAGACTATGAAGGCAGAAGGAAAGCTCTAGCTTTTGCATGTCAGCAAACTGCTGTTTTCTGTACCTGAATCTGAATTTTTAAAAAGACATTAAGCATATACACTATTCACATGAGGGCCAGGGCAACTATAGAATCTCGGGGCTCTCTGCCCCTTTTGCTCAGTTTGGATTTAGACATAAGATGAGTCATAATCTCAGAAAATAAAGAAAAGGGAAAAAGAAAAACGAAATTTAGGAAAAGAAGTTGAGAAAAATACAGCGGTAATCTTTTAAGTGCTTATTGCTTTAAGTGCCATTAATGCTGTCATATTTTGTAACTTTTTAAACAAGTATTTTGAATTATTTGTTTTATTTCCTTTCAGGTATTATCTTTGTTTGACATTTGCTATCTCTTTTCTTGATAAAATCTAAACATGCACTCTCTGTATTTCTAGACTAAAGTGAAATGTAACCAAACTGTGGGCATTTTTAAAAAACCTGGACTGATGAATATAAGAAATGCAAATGTCCCTAGACTTCACAGTGAATACTCAAAGAAAAGGCTGCAAAGTAATTAATGTGAATTGTAAAACACCTCGGTAGCCTCGGCCTGCCAGATAGAAGACTTCGCATGCTGGAGATGAGATACACATTTGCACCAATGATGCTTTCCCTGCGCCTTCACAAAATCCTAAATATTCCTGCAATTCAAATTGTAGACTTAAAAGTAAACATGGATGTAGATGTCAGAGACAAACCAATCCTTACAAGTTAGTCAAACATACAGGCACTTGCAGGTTATACAGACACAGACTTTTGGAATAGCCTGCCCATGTCTATGTACACAAAAATGCATGCTTCATTTTCTGTGATAATGTTTGAGATTTTGTGCACAACAAGCCAACTCAAAATCTAGCTAGTCACCACAATACATGTTTGCCATGGCTATGAAGAGAAGCATGGCCACCATGCAAATGCTGATTTTGAGTATGCATATTTGTAAATCTAATTGTCTTTTAACTATTAGCAGAAGTGAGCCAAATTCTTCTAGTGCAGTGGAGGAAAGAAGTTCTTAGTGTGTTCTGTCTGCTGGTTCACTTCCTTTGAAATACCATCTTTCTAATTTCATTATCTGTCTGAAAATTAAGGATGAAAAAACAAGGTCTGAAAAATTTGAGGTCATTTGGGATTGCTTTAACTCAATAAAATCCAACAGAAATTGAATTCTGCTTAGTTCACCAATAAAACTCTAAAGGTGCAGCGCTGCTCTCTGGCTTTAGTTTACTAGAGGCAGGGCAGTAAGCCCAGTCCCCAGGGAAGGTTTCATCTCACTCAAGAGGTGCTGTAGGTGCTCGAAATTTTTGTGCCATGTAGCCCTGTGTTTGGCTTCACAATGATGCAGATGGCAGCTTGTGGTCATTCTCAGGTCCTATCTCCAGATTCTGTCCTCCTCAAGCCACAGACAGACACCAGCAGATCTTTTCAAGAGCCAGAGTCCTTTAGCTCTGCTACTGTTCCTGGTTTTGGGTAGGCCTGGGATGAAGTTCAGCCTAGTGTCCTGTAGGTAAATCTTCTAAGTCCTTCCCAGAAATAAAGTGGATCATCTTGTGCTATCTCTATAGTACCAGGATGGTCGAAGTATACTTGGGTGTACTAAGGTTTTATGTTGTTCAGATCTGGGGTTTTACTCGTGGGAAGTTAGGAGTGAAAGCTACAATTTAGATTTGTATTTGAATTCCAGAAAAGGTTCAGAAGTTCTCAGGCAATTTGGGTCCTGGGAATTAAAGTACTGCCTAGTTACACAGTCCTGTGTTTTACTCGTATGAAGGATCAGGTGCACAAAAGTATCTCATGTGACTTGAGAAGCATGGAATACATATAGACTGTGCTAACAATCCTCCTTACTAAATACCAAAACTAACATCATGCATGTGGTGTTATTTGTTCCTCAACTGAGTTCTTCTCACAAGAAATGCTTGCCTGCAATGGAGAAGTCCTGCGCAGATGCACAGGCAGCTCTAAGGATATTTCCTGTATGTGAAATATAAGGCATAATTATAGCCAGAGCATTTCTGCTGATTAAGGCCAGGGAAAGCAAAGTCTGTCTTGTAGGACTTGTCTGTGTGAGCAGGGAGTTGGATAGTGGGCAAAACACAGAAAATAGGTCAACATGGACAAAGTGATTGAGAAGGCAAGGTTTGGTGGCCAACTTCAGAACTGTTTGCTCTGATGGAATAGGACAATGAAAGCTTGGCATTTTTTTACCTCTAAACTTCCTGAGTTCTAAGTCTGATTCTGTCCAGATTCTATCTGGTAATATGTGTGCCTCTCTCCAGTCTCTGCCTATCCATGCCATGTGAGAGCAACATTTTCTCAACTGTGCCTTCAGCAGCTTTTGGTTTGGGATATGATAGTTTCAGGGACAAAGGGTAATGCTGAATAAACTCTCAGTGAGATACTGAACAGAGCATTTGATGTTTTTTGATGACCTTTTACATGAAAGCAAAATGCTCTCTTTCATTCCTTTCCAGTTCTGTGTCTGTGAAACTTGCTAAGAAAGCTGCCAGTTTGCTACTGGAATAAATGCTTTCTTCTGTATGACTGCTTATTAAATACCTCAATATGCATAATTTTTATTATAATATGGGAAGTGCAAATGGTGTTATTGCAAAGGGGGCTAAACAGAAATGCCTGACAACTAAAGTGACATTTTAATGTCCTAAATTTCTTCTCCCCTTGTAAAGGCCATCCCTTCATTTTAGTTGTATGCAACAGCTTGAGAGGGAATCTCAGTTCAAGCATGAAGTGATTTTATTGCTAAAATTCTCATCCTTTGGTATTTACTAATGCTAATAAAAACTGGTGATACTATGTGTAGTGGGGCTGTTCCACCATTATTGAAAGTTTTAGGAAAAGGTAGTCTGAACCACACCCAATTGTTCTAAATTACACCCTTTCACAGCAGCCTGAATATAGAAAGCCAAACAAAAGGGTGACTTACTGACTAACTCAGATTCTACTTTGAACACAACACGGCTTGACATGGGAATTAAGACCTGAAAGAACAAAGGAAACATGGAATTTCTGTAGCCACAGCCCTCAAGCACAGAGGACAATTCAGCTTCTCTTTTCATGCAGCTTTCAGCTCTGCAGACCCACTTTCTTCTGTCTTGTGCAGGAGAATTCTGGCATGCTACTTTGGGGATCCTCCTGAACTATCACTGAACTTGTGCAGATTTTGCATGAGTGGTTTTGAAAAGATTTGTACCTTCATCCATGTGGCAGTCTCTGAATTTCATTATCCTTTAATAGGGAACATTATTTCTAATAAAAATTATTAGAAATAAGAGTAAATAAACCCCCCAGTGATTTATATTAATTAAATCTGATTTTGATTGTTGGTATGAAATTATAAATCATCTGAGCTTCTGCTGTCTGGCTTTATGATGTCTCTAGTAGAAGTCTGCTTCTTCCAAAGCCATTAATGGGCTATGCCCATTTCTACAAAATTTTCTAACCTACAATAAAATATGTCTGTGAGTTCAGGGTGTTAAAAACCCTGTCCTTAAAACCCTGCATTTTCCTCAAGAGTTTGTGTTTATGCTGTAAATGGGGTGTTTGTTTGCCAGCTTTGGTTTTCTCAGGGGCGTGTTTGTGTTGTCAGGTTGCATGATGTCTGCTGGTCTCACTTTTCCTATCATTCACAAAAGGTAAATAACAGGCAAAACCCAAGCTTCATGTTATGCTGCCTACTAACATAGAACAAGAAGTCTTCTACTAAATAGGTATGAATTTGAAAGGTGATTGGGAACTGCTTCAGTCCTTCCTGTACATTTATTTGTTCTGAACTATGTTTTGTTTAATCTGAGGCCAAAATCTGTCCCCATCAAATCAGCGCAGTAAAGTGGAGCTAGCTTGTTATTTTTAAGCTTTTCAGAGCAAAAACCTGCTGGTTTGACTCATCTCTACAGTGCCATTTACACTTACTGGGATGGCATTATATTAGTGCTAAATACAGGTAAGCCCAGCTTTAGAAACAGTTTTCTAGGGAATTAAATATCAATGATAATACAAAGCAAATCAACACAAATCTATGAAACTCAAATAAAGGCTTGCAAATTAATGTATGAAACTAGTTACCTGAAATATATCAGCAAAAACATGCAGATCTGAAAATTCCTTTAGGTTGCCTAATGTTCCCAAAGTCCCCATTTCCTTTACTTCCAGTAGCAGTTACTCTCCTCAATACCATGGCTGAGCAGGACCATATGTTTTTTTCCTCCTGCCAGTGCAACTAAAGTACATAATGATGTTAGACTCTTGCCTCATGCTGTTGAAATCAAACAACTGAGGAAGCAGTTAAGAAAGCTAATTTGGAGGTCTCCTAATGTAGCCAGCACATGCTCTGTGAGCTGAATCATGCTGCCTTGAGAAGGTCACTCTAAAGGCAGGTCTCATCCACAACATGGTGAGTTCTCAGAAACCAGTTTAAAAAAGGTCCTCAGTGAACATGTGCACACACCTAACCTTCACATGGCTCATGTAATCAGTTCTTGCACACAGATTTAGTGGTGATGCCTCCACTCTCCATGCAGGTAGATGTGAAATTCTGTGCTCCCTCATCTTTGGTTACAGGTCACATCTGAGCTAAGCCTTATCACCAGGAAACAACAGTGCTTTCTGGGGAAAGCCAACATTTCTCTAGCAGGTGGCTTTTTGAGGCAAATAGGATCTGCTTTCCTTGGCTCAGCTCCTTGAGAGCAAATCACAGGCAGGTGATATTTGGCATGTGAGAGAGAATACTTTAAACTCTCAAATATATTCCACCCACACACTCTTTTTTTCCCTTGTGAGAGCTGGGTGCTTAAAGAGGAAAGCTTACAGTGCCTATTGTGAGATGTAAGCCAAATATACCAGATTTCAGCCTACCATTTAGCAGTTTCCCAGCTTATGGAGACATGTAATAGCTATAATTAGAAAAAAGCAGGATTAGTATCTGGATCACAGCTTACCAGCAATTTAAATTTATTCAGGCCAGGGTTTCAATGTAGTTTTAGATGGATTTTTTTCCATGTTCTAACAGAATTTGATGTGGACCTTGTGGGTAGGGCTGAAACCTCATTATTAGTCGTTTTCAGCCATGCAATTGAAAAAGAACTTTCTTAAAATTTTGGGAAACCTTTTTGATAGGATGCTGACCTATTTTTCCTGATCAACTTTAGACTATAGTATAAGCAATCAGTAAATCTACTTGCAAGCATGTTCTATCTACGCTTTTGTCTCTGTCCCTCTTACTCTCTGTAAGATTTTATAGTGCTTTATAAAGGTATTTTCAGAAAAGGGACAATTCCATAAACGTCATTACCAGGGTACCGAGCAGAATGTGCTTGTACCATCTTGATAAGTTTTGCTGCTATTGTCTTTA
Organism: Psittacus erithacus; assembly: GCA_009867235.2. Classification (NCBI taxonomy): domain Eukaryota; kingdom Metazoa; phylum Chordata; class Aves; order Psittaciformes; family Psittacidae; genus Psittacus; species Psittacus erithacus. The sequence goes on from WYDI02029952.1 coordinate 21,254, forward strand.
TTTTATGATGTAATGTTTTACAAAAATGGAAAAAACAAATCTCAACAAAGACCTTCTGGATGATGAAACCCCTTTTCCTGTTGTTTTTTTCTCTCTCTCTGTTGTCTTATCATCCATCAAAGGTAGAGGAGCTGTAATTTTCACTTTTTTGGGTTCTTGTGGAAACAGTGCATTGCAGGTAATCTCACTGTTCCTGAACCTTCATGCTTCTTTTGCTACTCCTGCCTTTTCTCTTTGGTTGACAATCCAGATTGTGATGCTTTCTGGATCTCCAATCTGGGAAGCTGGGCTGGTTTCAGAAGAGAAGCACAAACTCTCAGCCATACTTCTACTTGTACTGAGCCATGTTTCTGCATCTGGTGACCGATCAACAGAGAAGCAAGAAGCAGAGCTTTGAGGGTGCACCACTTCTCTTTCCTAGTCTCTAGCTGTAGAAATTATTTGCCAGAATGTCTGGAAGAAGTTACTTATGCAGAGAGGAGGTGAAGATCTTTTGACCTTTGGAAGCACAGAGTTAGGGGTTGTCTTTTACTGTGAACTCTCTTGTGTTGTGCAGCTTTTTTGGTGTCTTCATGTTAACTACCTCCTATGTGAGGCCTTGGTTTCCTCTGCTGCCTTGTCTTGTTTCTGTCAACTTGGGAAACTGCAACACAGGCCAGTCACAGTGTACTTGCAGAGGGTGCAAACTCTTGCTCTGTGGTCCTTTTGTCAGCAAATGGGGGTGACAAAAAATTCCTACAAGCACGGCTAATACTTATATATAGTGTACATAGAGACCCTTATGGCTGAGCCTTCCCTTGGAAAAAACCTCTGGACTGAGAAAAAAAAAATTCTCTTGTTTTTGCGCTACTCTTTATGTGCTGTTCGTGCTACACAGTCCATACTGGTTCTTATTACTTGTTGTGTATTAATTGCATAAGTCAAAACATATTTCTCCAAAACACACCTATTTCCAAATTGTCTCTTAATCAGACCTGCTTTAGCTACTCTGTATTTTTTCTGGCAAAAACGGTTATTTACATTTTCTAGTTTACTCACATTCTCATTCTGCTTGTTCACTTGATTTCCATTTCCAGGGCATGCCTTTATCTGACTACAACTGTTTTCTCTGTGACTTCTTGTCTGGGACATACAGAAGGCTGCTTCGTTTTTAGAGTCCCTGAGCAAGCTGATTTATCTAACCAGCTGGCCCAAGTAATTGTTCCTAGAGATGACTGAGAAAGACAGTGAAAAAAACAGAAAAAAGAAAAAGGGTGGATGTGTTGTTAAAGTTGTGAAATACCTTTTTTTTGCTTGAGAATCTGTATGCAGGATGATAAGGATTGCGCTAGATTCTTGCTGAAACATGATTTTCTCAGTATATTCTGCTGTTTTGCATAACAGCAACTATTTCTGAAACAAATTATTACGTGGTAGTGTAAAAAGAAAAAAGATAAAAGTTGCATGAATAAATAATAAGTTTAGAGCTAACATACTAAAACTGAATGGGTTTCACAGCACACTGCTTAGGCTGGCATGTAGCAAGCTGCTTTCCAGCAAAGCTTTAGACCATTTCCATGAAGGACACTGGGGACCTTCCTCACTGCAGGAGACTGTTTCTGTGCCATCCCTTCTTTCCTCTCTGGCACAAAGTGCTGATGTGTTTCTTGATGGTGCCATTTCTTGGGCAGAGCCTCATGCTCTCTTTTGGGTGAACGTCATTACTGAACCAGATTTAAACAGGGATGGAAGAGCAGACAAATACCTGTTGAGAACTACAAGGGCATTGCCAGGGTGTGCAGAGATTCATTAGAAAAGCAAAAGATCAGCTTGAATTGGAATTGGCCAGAGATGTCAAAAACCACAGGAAAGAGTTCTTCAGGTACATAAAAACCAAGCAGGAACAAAGTATTAGCCCACTGTTAATCAAGACAGGTGAATTAGTCACTAATAATGTTGAAAAAGCAGAGGTTCTCAACACTTTCTACACCTCTGTCTTTACCCTCCAGGGTAAAGACAGATCCAGGAAATTATAGGCACATCAGTCTTACTTCAGTCCCTGTAAAAGCTATGGAATGAATCCTTCTTGCAGACTATAACAAGTCAAATGAAGCACATGATTGGGAAAAGCCAGCATTGATTCACCAAGGCCAAATCATGCTTCTCTCTCATTTAGAACCATAAGAATTACTTGAAAAAAAAAAAAGGGGGGGGGGGAGCAAAATGAGCAACACGGTTCTACTTTGTATAAGAAATTTGAATATTTCTTGAAGTAAACAATTCACTTTCATCTTCATCCAAAATCAGGAAAAACGTGTACTGTAATTCTTGGAAAAACAAACCCCCAAAATCAGCCAAGACCAAAACCTTTTACCTAAAAGCCACTATCTCACTGAACATATCTGGACTTCTGTGCACTTCATGTTTTTGCAGATGGCATCAGTAAAAATAAAGACATGCACACTGCATTATGGTTTTGTTAACCTTTCAGAGCTAATCCAGCAAGCAGTAAGACTATTATCACTGTACGCACTCTGTACAGATATAAAAATTGTGAGCTAATTGCTTCACCTTGCATGATTATCTGGGCAGAAAAAGACAGAAAATTCCACAAAGAACAGAGTTTTGCCTGCAAATATCTGCTTCCTGTGAGGGTTTGTGGGAAAGAAAATATCCAGCATATCTGAGAGCACAAGCTGGGAATGCAAGGATTGAAAAAGAAAGAAAACAGAATGTAAACTGAGGCTGTTTTGCAAAAAGTCAGTAAACACAGACTGGAAACTCAAGGGGTCATTTTTCTAATGTAACATTACAGACCTGGGGATCACTTTAAGATGTTGCAGCAGGAAAAACGAGCTCTGGATATCACTGTCACATCTGTTAAAGTGTGTTGAAAGGTTGGAGCCAGGCTAAATGATACTCCTCCACAGTGTGAATACAGCAGCAGGTTTTTGAGGGATTAAGCGCAAACAAACAATGACTGCATGTTTTGTTAGAAGAGAAATAAGCACCATCTGAGTAACAACAAGATTACCAGTGAGCCTTAGGCACAGAAAGATACAAGTTGTGCTGTCAGATTTATACTGAAGTGTTTAATCCTCCAAGTGGGATGTCTCAAAGCCAACAGCCTGCTCAATTGTACAGGGTAGACTTAGAGCAGGTCCACCTTGAGGGGAATGCATGCGGTGCTGTGAAGCCAGTCACATTGTTTTATTTCTGTCCCTCATTCTAATGTATCTCAGTTTGATAAACTAAACATAGTTTGTCAAGTTAAAAAAAAACCAACCTCAACACAAAATAACAACAAAAAGACCCTTACAAGGTGTAATTGTCACCTTTTCGCCTTGAATCCCTTCTGTACAGCTGCCTGCTGAAAATGATCTATAACAAACAGCACAGTCTTGCTGTTTGAGAGAAGATGAATGACTGAATTTTTCATGGGCAGGAAAAGAGGAGGAATCACCCTAAAATCTAAGCTTATCTTGAAATAAACTGGAAAATGAAATTTTTACTATCTCATCCTGCAAATGTGATTCCTTTTTAGCAGGAGGTTATTCTATCTTTCATAGCTTAATAACAGCTTTAAAAGAATAATTTCATTTCTGCTTTTCGTCATGTTTAAGTTTCTTGCCTTGCTAGGTCTGCTTTCTTCTCTGTGGACTGAACCTTCTCTACTCAGGCAGAGCACTAATAAGTTAGCCATGCGCATCTGCAGTCCTGCATGAAGCTCGTATTTGGCGGTCCCAAAGCCAAATCTAATACAACAGCAAAACAGGTTCAGGCTGTGCCTGGCAATTTCTCTTGCTCATCATCAGCTGCACACCCCTTCTTGGGTTTCCTATTCCTGCTCATCTGCTCCTCATTAACACCCCTAGTAAGGGGTCCACCTGCAGTAAATTTAATCTAAGCTCTCTGCAAGGTAGTTGCTGATGTGTTTTTCCATGTGTGAGGGGAAGCTGTGAAGGCCAAGAAAACTGGGGAACTTTCTGTAAACATGAAGGTGACTGTCATATTTGTGGTCCTAAGGCTGTTTGTTTTAAGCAATGATTATTTGATACAACTGCATGGATCTTTGCATACTAGTCTGGGCAGACTTACCTGCTACAAGCATGTATAGTAAACTCCCACTGAGTGTCTACATTATAGAAAAGTAAGTACACTAGGGATGCCCTCAGGTGCTGAAAAAAGTTTAAAAAAATATAGTGTTGTATGTAAAACCATGTAGCTCAATAAGAGGAAATAGTTAAGTCTTTTCCTTTCTGTGTGCACTGGTATTGCTTAGTTATTTAGTCAGTTTACTGGTCAGTTTGTTCTAAGAATTAAAAGGATACCTACATGTGCTTATGGACCCAGAGAAAGAGCTATGTTTAACAGCTCTGTGAGCTTTGGAAAGGAAAACAGCCTTGTAGAGAGAATTTGCATGATCTTTGGAGGAGGTTTTCATGTCCATTAATGTGATTATTAATAGTTCATGTCACAATTAACATGTATCCGGAGTGCAGAAGGTCAAAAAACATCCTGTTGTGGTTTAAGCTTAGTCATAAATTAGACAGAGCATGTAGCCTGCTTGTTTTCCCCCCACAACCTGTCCTTCTC
>WYDI02029953.1:0-20482 GCA_009867235.2 Psittacus erithacus
TCCTTATATCCAATCTAAACTTCCCTTGTTTAAGTTTGAACCCGTTACCCCTTGTCCTGTCACTACAGTCCCTAATGAAGAGTCCATCCCCAGCTTCTTATAGGCCCCCTTCAATACTGGAAGGCTGCTATGAGGTCTTCACGCAGCCTTCAGGCTAAACAGCCCCAACTGTCTCAGTCTGTCTTCATACGGGAGGTGCTCCAGCCCCGCAGTCATCCTTGTGGCCCTTCTCTGGACTTGTTCCAACAGTTCCATGTCCTTTTTATGTCAGAATCAAAAGTTTCAACATCATCAGTTTTTAGATTTTTGCCTGGCGTAGTTGGATTTTTCTCCCTGCTAAACCTGACTTAAGCTGCTACTCATTGGTCACTTATTCCTGAACGACAGTTCTCAGTGCAGCAATGGAGACTACAGTGTCAGTAAAAACACGAGTCTGTGCTATAAGTGAAATCACACCACTGATCTAGTCTGGTTTTAAAGACAGGATGCAATAGGGATTGGCAGTGTCCAGTCCCATACCATCTTAGTGATACGTGTTCACACCATGTCCCCCAGAAACTTGCATTGGCAAAGCAGTGGGAGTTCTGGAAGTCTCTTCTCTTCAGCTATCTTTCGAAATTGTGGTGGCAGCTGTTAATTTTTATCATTGGGAACATTGTTTATGTAGTAATTTTCTTCCAATATACTGTATGACAGAATTGAAAAGCATACTTTTATAGATGCATATAAAATAAATTTGGTTTTATAATGCTTCCAGTTTAAATATCTGCCTGCAGTTAGTGTGCATTATATCTAGCAAGAATGTATGGAGTAATACTTCAGTGATAATTTTACTGGGCTAGGAGAAAATATAAGTGGAAATTGAATAGCAGCTACAGTTATGGTTCTGCTTGGTGGTGTTGGTTTGTTAGAGTTATTCTCAGGTAACTTCTAATTGCTTGCTTGTAGGAGTTTTCAGGTGGGATACTGAAAAAGTAGCAGTTTGGAGCTCCTACACTTTGCAAGCATTTAGTAGCAGCACTGCACAGCATATATGCGCTGCAGTTACTCTTGTCTGTTGCAGTTTTTAAGTTATGTTGTTTTGTGACATTCATTCTGAATGACTTCATACCCTAAATTAACTGACACTATTCCAACACCAAACTAAGAATTTATCCTTCTATGAATGGTTGAATGAATAATTGATGAAATGTCTTTCATCACTGACAGTCTGTTTGGAAAATCTAAAATCCTTCTGTGGTGCTATGTATCCCTCCTCCCCCTCAGCCTGCACTAGGATGAGGCTGAACTGTATCCCTCAAGATAATGTGCTGTTTGTTTGCTGGTCTACAGAACTGGTTTTGAGCGCTGTGCTCTGATGATGTGGTTCTAGATGGCAGTGGATGCAGATACATTGGCACAACAGAGCAGAGCAGACTTGGTGTGGGTCAAAGGCAAGGGTCAGACTTGGAGTCTGTCCTTTTATTTTCCTTTGAGGCAGGGAGCCTTGTTGACTTGAACTACTGAAGACTTCATTGCCAATTAGCTTGTGGTACTTCATACATTCGTGAAACATTAATGCCCTCCAGGCATCCTTCAGATGGCAAAGATTCTCCTTTTTTTTTTTTTTTTTTTTTTTAAGCTGAGCTACAGATACTGCCTCAAGCCTTGAAGGATACGATTGTAAATATGCCTTTATTCAAAATGGTTGCCTTGCTATACCTGTCTGATATCTTCTGGTGAATGGTTTGAAAGCTATAAAAAATACTAATCTTGTGAGCATGTTACAACTGGCTATTTGAGGATTTAGAATCTTGCCTGCTCACTAAAGTGGAGTTAAAGTATGTAGCCATAGGCCAAAAAAACCCAGCACAAAAAGGCTGTTACTAGGAGCGGTAACAAAAGTAAAAATGTATTTAATTTATCCAAAAGCTAGGATAATAATTTTTAATATTTTTAAAAGAGACATAGCACCAATTGCCTTTCAAACCTGCATGTATTTAAATTAAAAAAAAATAAAGAAGAAGAAATGTATCCTGAAAAGAAAAAGGGCTGAGGAAGATGATAGTAAGGTAGTTAAACACATCTCCCACATTTCTTAGACAACATATCAGTTGCAGATAGGTTTCTTTTTGTTAGGGTGGAACTCAGTCTCCGCAATTGTGCAGATGGTTTTATCCTGTCATTACAGAAATCAGTTTCTTCCATGTTTTCATCTGATATTATATTTTCTTCCCCAGATTCATCCTTAAGTCCACATGAACAAAACTTTTGCACTACTGGTGTCCATAAAGAAAAGTGATATCTGAACGGAATGTTTAGCCTGTAGCATGATATTTGAAGCAACATGACTTACTGCATCTGGAAACTTTAAAACTTATTTTTCATGTAAACGTTTGAGCCATCTTTCACATAATCCATTTTTAATTACTTGCATCATCTTTGCAAGTGGGTAAGCTGTCATCTGCTGGTTTTTTTCATCCTACACTTAACTATAGGCTGTTAGACATAATATGGAGTTTGTCTTAGTTCAGTCACTTGATTGCACCAAGCTTGAGAATGTAAATCACTGCCTGGTTCGTAGGTGAGCAGCACTCCATCCTTGTAGCAGGATGAAGCTAATAGGAACTACTCATGCCTGGAAGTGTACTGACATGTCTGTGAAGTAGCTCAAAAAAATCAGATAAATTTTAATCATGTCCTCATCTAAAAACTATAGAAATGTACTAAGTCTTGGGTTTTTTCACTTATACTGTAAAGGATGGGAAGAGAAGAATTTCTGACCAAGAGCTGAGACGCCTTGGTGTAGATTTATAAGAATAACTTAGTTGTATAACAACATGTCAGTGTCCCAGCAAGCTGGTTTTAGCTTTTTGGAGCTGTTTGGGTTTTTTTTAATTCTGCGCTAATGAGTATTGCTGTCATGTCTTTGGTGATTTACCCCTGTTGCTTGAGTTAATCTTGTAGCTAGGAAATACGAGTTTTTTTAGTGATGAGATGTTGCTCATTGTTTTTCTTATGTTTCCCCATGAAATACAGGCTGTCTTATCCTAGTTGACAGCGTTCATAAGAATTATATTACCTCTTCAGTGCAGATTACTCTGGTGACTGTTACTGGCTTCAGGTCAGCAATAGGAGGCTTGGAAACAGGGAACATGCGTACAGAGAAGATTTGGGAGAATAACCTGTGTAAGGAATGCAAGAGGAGTACAAAGGGAGGTGAGTAGGAAGCTGTGGAAAAGCATCACTTTTGCTGTCTTGCAGGGACCTCGAAAGGCCTGTCTTTTCCTCGGGCTGCACTACAGGGGATGGATTACTCGGTGCCGGCAAAAAACCATCTGGCTATCTCTGAGAGAACAACAGGAGGAGCAGTGAAAAGTGGAGAGTAGAAACTAACAGGAATGAAGAATTAAAACATGTTTTTGTACATTCAGTTTAGTGAATTCTTTTATTTCTTCTCTCCTCCTTAACTGTGTATTCTGTTCCTTCCTTGCATCAGTGATTGTACAGCTGCAAAATCAACTGATTCAGAAAAATACACCCCTGCCTCCCACCGAAAAAGCACAGCTTTGTGTCAGATGAACTCGCAGAACCTGTTTGCTTTGCAGCTGTTTGGCCATTTGGTCAGACACAACAGAAAGTATTACCCATCCTGGCAACCTACAACTTCACTGCATGCTCAGAGGACTGGTGTCCAGGAAAGCCAGGATTGTCAGGCTACTAAAGAAAACTGGTGATTCTGCCCTGTCACCAGTGCTGAGGTGCCAAGGAGTCTGCTGCATTTGCACAAAATGAGAACATCTGGGAGATTTTTAGGAGTCGGGGCTTTTGTGTGCTAGATGAAAGCAAGCCAACTGTGCATAGTGGAGGCTATAGGTATCTTGAGGCAGTTAAAGTGGCTGTTAAATCATGATTTACTTGGGCAAATCCCTGCAGCTGCCTAAAGAGATGGTCTCTGCTGCATACTTCTTGGATTGAAAGCTGACTCTTTTTGGTGGCTCAGATCCACCTTACTGCACAGTTTCATGAAACCATTTGAGTGAGCCTTCACGGCAGAGAAGACAGAAAAGCTGCTATTTTCAGAATTGTGTAGGGTATTTCAGACTAGAGGCTTCAAATTGAATGGCTTTATTTTCATAGAATCATAGAATCAACTAGGTTGGAAAAGACCTTTAAGATCAAGTCCAACCATTACCCCAGGACTACCAAGACCACCACTGAGTCATGTCACTGAAGGCCTCATCTACACAGTTTTTTGAATACTCCGAGGGATGGTGACTCAACCACTGCCCTGGACAGCCTGTTCCAATGCCTGATCCCCCTTTCTGTGAAGAAATTGTTCCTAGTATCTAGTCTAAAACTTCCCTGATGCAGCTTGAGGCTGTTACCTCTTGTCCTATTATAGAATCATAGAATAGTTAGGGTTGGAAAGGGTCCAACCTTCTAATGAAGGGTCCATCCCCAGCATCCTTATAGGCCCCCTTCAAATTGCTTGAGAGAAGAGACTGACCCTCAGCTCACTACAACCTCCTTTCAGGTAGTTGTAGAGAGTGATAAGGTTCCCCCTGAGCTTTCTATTCTTCAGAGTAAACAACCCCAGTTCCCTCAGCTATTCTTCCTAAGACTTACCCTCCCATACCCTTCACCAGCTTCATTGCCTTTCCATGGACCCACTCCAGCACCTCAGTATTTCTTTTGTAGTGAGGGGCCCAGAAATGAACACAGGATTTGAGGCGTGCCCTCACCAGTGCTGAGTACAGAGGAATGATCACTGCCCTGGCCCTCCTGGCCACACTAGTTCTTATACAGCCCAGGATGCCATTGGCTGCCTGGTCACAAGCTGGCTCATGTTCAGCTTGCTGTTGACCAACATGGCCAGGTTCTTTTCAACTAGGCAGCTTTACAGTCACTCTTCCCCAGGCCTGTAGTGTTGCATGGGGTTGTTGTGGCACAAGTGCAAGGCACAGAGTTTTGCCTAGTTGAACCTCATGCAACTGGCCACAGCCCATCAATCCAGCCTATCCAGATCCCTCTGCAAAGCTTCCTATCCTTCAGCAGATTAACATTCCGGTGCAGCTTGGTGTCATCTGCAAATTTACTGATGTTGCACTCAATCACCTTAACCAGGTTGTCAGTAAAGATATTAAACAACACTGTCCCTAGTACTGAAACCTGAGGGATGCCACTGGTGCCCAGTTGCCAACAAAATGAAGCAATTAAGAATTAAGAAAAATATGTTTAAATTATTGACAAGATGTTCTTTTTATCAGACTGAAATCCACAGAAAACAGTAGCAAATTATCCTTGTCTACTGCTAATCTTCCCCAAAGTTTCAAAGGATCTCACATTACACTTTAGAGCTATACTGGAACCATTTATACCATTCCCTAATCTGTGGTTCTGCAACTTTCACCAAAGGATACTTCAAAATATTTAAATTTTTCACTTCTCATGCATTCTCTGCAGTAGAAGAGAACTGAAATCTGAAAAGATTTCTCATGCTTGGTGATTTTAAGATGTGAATAAGGTATGCTGAAATGCATTGCACAGACCAGTACAACAGTAAATGTGTTTTGTGAATTTTCATTATGGCTACGTAGGTCTTGGTATCATTAATGTGCAGGAGCAATTTGAGAATTAAAAGAGCCGGAATACAAGGAAGCTTTACGGTATATCTGTAAATGATTCTTGTGTATATTATGTGATCCATCCATGAGTGAGGTTTGTAGGAAGCAGCCCTGTATCCATCCTGACTGCAGTTTAGTAGCTGTGATACTGGGTTTTAGGGTGGGAGGATTTGGATAGACTGGGAAAGATGTAGAAACAAAGTCTCCTGTTCTGGGTGACACCTAACTGCTTTGCTATGACACAAGAGGCAGGCAAAATAATTGTTAATCTATTTTTTTGTAGGATGAAATCTGATTGCTTGTTTTCCGATAATGATTCAGTTGCACATACCCAAAGGAGGGATTAACACAACTAAGTCCAGGGAGCATCTTCAGCCAGTAAATTCAAGTCTTTTACAAGGAAGAAAGAGGTGTTCTTATGAACTTCTCACAAATTTTACTTGTACCTGATCTTAAGGCTCTCACAAATCCTGCTTTTGGCATTTTCTGTTCCCTTAAGGTGACTGAAAATCTGACTTGGCTTTCTGAGCTCCTTTCCTTAAAGGGTGTGCCTATACAGAGGCATGGGGGTATGGACTGGGTCCTCTGTGGGGCTGGGCTGTGGAGAGCATCTAACATTCCTATTCTTCCCTCTTCTGCACCTTGTCACCTGCATGGCAGCTGCCTGGCCATGCAGGAGGTGAACGAGCATACTCGTTTGTATTAGCTGAAGTATGTGCGTAAGTATTTGTAGGATCAGAGCCAACAGTTGTCTAATCTTGAAATCAAGATTAGAAAATTGGTAACTTTGCCAAGAAACGTGTTAATTGAAAGAGCAGTGGTTAAAGCAACTGCCTATGTGGAAGGGTATAGCTCTCTAATTACACCTCTTTATACAGCGATAGGTGTACATTTAACACTGACATCTTTGTTAATAATTTGATTGGTTTTCATCTGAGTGTTTTTACTAGAGACTTAATGTTGGGTATATTTTCAGTTCAGACAAATTACCATGCCTTCCAAGTGGTTCAGATGAACATTTTCTTGACTGGTTTGTTACAGAAATTTACTACAGATACAGTGAAGAGTTATTTCACAGTGCTGGGGTGAGAAGAGAGTGACAGAAAAATTATGGAAGAGACAAATTGAGATCATCTTCCTGTCTGTGCTCATTATATCATATTTTTGTCGAGGTTTTTAGTTGGTCTAGTTTTAAACATTCATTTAGACAATGTATTTTGAAAGCGATTGCTTAAAAGGAATCACCACTGTATTTGTATAGTGCTTTTGTGGCACATCGTAGAATAGAAGCTTCAAAAAGTCAATTTTTTTTTTTTTAAATAAGTAAAAAAACCCCACAACCAACCTGTGCTTTTCTTCCACATATGTCTTAAAGAAAATTAGAAGTGTCTTTTGTTTGATGGAATAAATATTACTTTGATTTCAGTGCTTTAAGGTCTCATAACTTATCTTTTGAAAACTGTAGTTAAACCTTTAGAAAGAACTGGAAGTTCGAAAGTATGACCATGCTGACTTATACTGGTATTGGCTGCGATAGTTTAATTTTTTTCATAGTAGCTCCTATGGGGTTACGTTCTGGATTTGTCACCACAGCATTGTTGATAACCCAGGAGTGTGTTAGTTACTGCTGAGCAGTGCTTGCACAGGTTCGTGGCCTGTTCTGCTCCTCACCCTGCCCTGCCAGTGACTTGCTGGGGATGCACAAGGAGCTGGGAAGGGATGCAACAGTGGACTCCAACTGACTAAAGGGATATACCAGACCATGTGGCATCATCCTCAGCAATAAAAGCTGGGGGAAGAAGGAGGGAGGGATACATTCAGGGTGATGGTGTTTGTCTTCCTTGAGCCAAGTAGCATGTAGGATCAGTTGATATCTATTCTCCAGAGTAAGTTCTGTTCCGGTTGCACAAGACCCACCTTAGTCTCCTTCAGACATGTGCACCCATGGGTGCTTTGGCACTGATTGAGATCGACTGGGTGATGAAGGAACAGGGGAGGAAATAGGTTTGGTTTTGGGGTTTTTTTCCCTCCTTTCTCCTTCTTTTTTTTTGGGGGGGTGGTGTGTGTGGGCATTGTTGTCGTTGCTAACAAACCCTCTTGCCATGTGGTAGGGACTCTGGTAGCTGGTGGACTCGCAGTGCTGCCAGTCCCGCTACCCCGATCCCTCATGTGCTGCTGCCCGCACTGGCTGGAGCATGGTGCCTTGCCTGCCTGAGCTCCCGTCCCTTCCCTCCCTGGCTCTGTCACTGAATCTCAGAATCTCAGAGAAGAGTTTGTTCTGAGCCAGCCAGGACTGGCAAGGTGATGAGGTGAGGCAGGCACAGGCTGCAGTGCAGGTGGGGCTGTGGGAAGGGACAGCACTGGGGCTGGGTGTCAGGGTCTCCTTTTCCCCCATAGCAGGATGTGGGTGAGGGGGTGGGGTGGAAAGGGCTTCACTGAGATTGTGGTAGAAAAGCGAGGAACTCTGGATTTAAATTTGTTCTGGATTAGGAGAAGGCATAGTCTTTAAATTGCCATGTTTGTGGTCTTGTTGGAAGGTAAAGTGAGTGAAGAAGGAAAAGGAGTTGCTCTTTGTGTAATTAAAGTAGCGTGCTCAGGTTTCCCTCTGTGATCCTGTCACCAGACACCTGGTAGCACGGTATTTGTGCAATTGCTTTTTCCTTGTTCCAGAAGATAAATGCGAGAATGGGCTATTTATGCAGACTCTTTTCAGATCACTGGACAGTCTCCCGTGTAACTTGTGCAGTTGCTGAGGGGAGGTGAGACTCTTCTCCAGAAAGCAAGTGAGCCAGAGTTAGGCTCTTGCTTTGATGTGCTTTTGGAAGCAGCTTTTTTTTTCATTCGCAGTGGTAGAAGCTGATGGGTGACCAGTCTCCTGCACTACGTTACCCCCAGGACCACTCCTCTGCCTCTCATCACTCATCTCACTTTAATTTCTCTGAAGTTGCTGTTTGATTCCCTCAGTGGCTGACGTGAAACTGCGCATTATTAGTATTACCAGCTCTTGTAGCAGACTAGAATAGTGCGGTTTGTGAAGTTCACCTGCTAACACACTTGAAGTGGCTCGTACGCCTGAACTCAGGTCACCTCTCTGACAGTGCATATGTTACTATGCACAAAGCAGAGCAAAAGTACTTTCTCTGAAATAATTTCTTTCCTTGTTTCCGCTCATCTTTTCTGCCCATGGCTGTCTGCAGACGCATAAAAGTCCTCTGACCACATGGTGCTCTGCCTGTACTCAGCCTCTGTGTATAGGCACAAGTGCAGAAGATGCCCTGACAGGGTGAGCAATCCTGTAGGGCAGTTCCGCAAGAGATCCCATGGGGGTCAGCTCAACTGTGCTTCCAGCCAAATCGGAATGTGCAGCTTTACAGCATAGCCACTGATCTTGTCAGTGGTCTTGTGTCTTTTTAGGTAGTGTGTGCCCAGCTTTGTGCTGTTTCAGCATTTAAAAGGCAGATAGTAGAGAAGGGATGGTTGCAGATAAAACAGATCAGGACTGCGAAGTCTTGCGGGTCAGTTCCCGGCCTTGGAGCTTACCTGCAGTGTAAGCTGCTCCATGCGAAAAGAAGGAAGGTGCTGTGTGTATTTGTTTCCTCTAGGAATACTGAATGAGTTTGTTCTGAAAATCTAAAATGAAATATTGACTACTTGTAACATCAGACCTCTTGAGCTTTATTTTCTTTTTTCTGAAGGCAATTAAACCATGTTATGTGTATGGAAGTTACTTGAATACCTACTTGCTAGTGTCAAAGTGTGAGACACACTTTGTAACTATCTCTGTAATATTAGTTAATAGAAACTTCTGTAGTTAAGCAAATTGCTGGGTTTTTTTGCGTGTACTGGAATTGTTAGCTTGCTGCCACTGCAGTAATGAAGCTCGGGATACTTGAATGCTAATCCTGTCAGTCCTTTCCCTGCTTTCCATGGCCCAAGGCAATTAGTTTTACTTTTGTATTTTAATTTCCTCATCTGTGAAAAGAATACTAGAAGCATTATTCCCATTAACTTTTTATTACCATAATTAGTCTCTTCCATGATTTGTTCCTAATAGTAAAGCATTCTGCTGTTACATGTCAGGCTTCCTTGCTAAAAACTGCACATGTGGTAATCTTTTACTGATCCTGGGTGGTTTTAGTTTTTAACACTAGTATTTTTCACGCACCTTGGATTTTTCAGCTTTTTGTAACTACCAAAAAATTGTGTTTTAAGAATAATCTTTAAACATTGTGCAGCCTGCTTGCTTTTGCCTGGATGTCGTGTTCTGTATGCAATTCTGATTTTAAGTTATGAAGTTGAAGCAACATACATGGTATTAATAATACGGAGTTCTCTGCTAACTTAGTTTGGTTTGAAATGGTTTTAGAAAAAAAGATAAGAGAATTGATAATCCTAAAACTTGAATTTTAAACATCACTGGCTGAAAATGTAAACTATTTTAAAATATTTTTATTATAGGCAAAATGCCAGCCCCTGAACAGACCCCAGTGGTGGAGGAGGGGCTGCCACAGACAACACAGGAAGCTTCCACAGGCCCAGGCATGGAACCAGAGACCACTGCCACTACCATTTTGGCTTCTGTAAAGGAACAGGTACATTCCTTGTTTTCAGAAGTTCAGTATAGACTGTGAGTTAACCATTGTCTCTTATTGCATTGCTGGGAAAAAACGTCATTGTTTCTAAACATAATTGCTTCTATATTAGCATTAGTATAGTATATTTTGTATAGCAGAATGTTAGAATCTGAATATAAAAGGTTCATTAAATTGCACTGAACAGAGCATCATTATGGTATTCTGTTGGAGTGTATGCACTGTTGTTGTATATCAGACTTGAAATGCAGGTTTATTGTCAAAAAGAAAAGCTACTGTAGAGCTGATGCAACCAACACTCAGAACCAGTCTGTTCTGTGCCTTCTGCAAAGTTGTGTACGGTATTGCAGAAATTTGTGCATAAAGATTTGGTATGATTAATTGTATTTTGTTAAAGAATGGGGTTTAAACTTTGAGTTTGGTTTCAGTTATCAATACCAAGGTATTTTAAATCTGCAACACATTCACAGACATGTATCTCAGTCTCTAAAGAAAATTGTGTTTGAAATCAATTTCAGCTTTAATTTGTGAAGATCATTCAAGACAAAAAAAAAATTGCAGTTTTACAAAGAAACATTCTAACTAAAGATTGTGGGTTGGTTTTGTGTTCTGTTTGTTTGTTTTTAAAGAACACAGAGACAGAAGTGACAGTTTGGCTTTCCTTGTCAGAACTGGAAATACTGATCATCTTGACTTAATATGTAAATGTAACATCTGAATTTCAGAATAGATCTGCTGTCTTGGTTTCAGAACTTCTTTTAAGATAAATCAGTATTTAATTCAAGATGTTAACTATGAATGCAAACACTTGATGTATTAATAATCATATGTTGCTTCATATTACGATGGTTTTTTTGAAAGTGAGAACTAGATTATATCATCTTGGTATGAAAAGATTTCATAGCCATAGAATCTTCATTCTTAAATAAAAATTTTCTGCAAGATGATGAAATTTGGGACATTATTTTTGTACCTAAATGAATAATTTCATAAGTATTTCAAGATGACAATATCAACCTTAATAATTTCTTAGTGATATTAAAACTAATATTGAATCCTTCCCAGGAGAAGGATGTTAATAATGCTGGAGGCTGTCAAGATATGAGTACTCAGTTGAGTTATAGTGTTCTTAAGTCATTTCTCATTCTCTGAGACAGTAGTTTGCCTTGTGCCATTGTAGCTTATCACAAATGTCAATTAGGACTCATTTACTTAAAATCACCACAAATGTACTTTAAGTTGGTTCATTTTATTTTGCAGCTTACAAAGCACATGTTTGTAATGTTAGCTTAGTTGATGAGAAGTACTGCAATAAATGACAGTGCTGTAATTGCTGGGGATCCCCAGCCAGTAACCCTACTGCTGTGATTACTGCCTGAATTGTTTTTGTGCAGCTTTGATGTGATAGTGATTGCTTAAACTGAACATACAATTACAAGAGTATTGTTTATAATAGGTAGATACAGAAGTATACGTTAGAAAGGTGCTTGTTAGCATTCCTTTTCCTACCTAAGAAATGTTGTTACTTTTTTATTGTAGAGAAAAAAAGATAATGGAATATTTCCTCATTTTAAAGAGGAGGCTAAAACCTTTTCCCCTTTCCATTCGTAAAAAGATTATTAAATATGTGCACCATTAAGTAACTCAAGTCTAATGAAAGGAAAAAAAAAGAAGAAAGTTGTGTTTAATAGTGAAACACAAGTTTCAGGACTGCAGCCTAACTTTAATGTTTAGACCCATTAGAATGAATATGAAGATGAAGATGGTGTAAATTGTACTTTACTCTTGAAAGTGATAATGTGAAAGAATTCAGAGCTAAGCTATTGCTTTCTGGTATTTTTTTCTGTTGCTAATAATTAGGGACACTGACATGTTCAACACCCTTCCTGTATGGCAGGAAGCCCAGAACAGAATATTTTCCAGTGCAATTATTTACTTTATTAAGCTTGAACAGAAACTATTATGCTGTTTGCTGTGGCCTAACTTCCTTTTGTACAGGAATCTCTCTCTATTTGTAAAATCGAGTTGCCACACCTTAACTTAGTTACTTTAGAAACACTTACTACAGTGGAAACACAATTCAGAAGAGCCTTTGCTATTACCAGTCAGATTGTGCAAGATTTTATCTTACTAAAAACTTTTAAAATTACTACAGTAGCTCTGAATTAGATAAATTTATTGAATGACTTTGTTTAGCTTTTGACAGTAGTGACATAGATATGATTATATAAAAAGTTGCACCAGTTAGTCAATGAACTCTACAAGCCACTTTAAATAAAACTCTGCATTTATTTCTTTTCCCTAGGACCACAAATCAGTTTAAAGCAACATTCTTTTACCAAACTAGAGGATGGCCTCTGAAGTCTGAATGTTTTCTTGTAGAGACAAAATTGTCAGAGCTGCGTAAATTCCCCTTGATCTTATTTTAGGAAAGGAACATTTCAGTTCACTTTTAGTGTTATGAAATAATATGTGCAGAACAAGTGTAATCTGTGAAGACATTTAGATTAGTACAGTTTTGTGCTTTTCTGAAAGCTCAAGTTTTGTTTTAATGTGAAAACACATCCATAATTAATATAAATAATGACACTACCACCACAACCACCACTGGCTTTCATTGGGGTAGAGAAGATAGTTCTTTAACCAGGTTGAGTTATTCTGTTTGCGAATGCGTTACTGGATATACTTTTGGATTAAAATCAAGAGGAGGACTGACTCTTACTGGTGTAAGTTGTATCTCTAGTACAGGAATTCCTTTTTGAATGCAGGGAAATCCTAAGGCTAACTGTAAGAAAACAGGAACATATTTTGGTCTTTTTTCTTTTTAGTGGATTTGACAGTGGGTTGTAGTTTTGGGATTTGTTGTTTTTTGGGGGGTTTGGCAAAAGATTGTTTTCCATGAGTTTGTTTTGGAGGTAGTTTGGGGTGGGGTGGGGAGGAAAGTCTGTCCAAAGTATGTATCTCACTTCTGAAATGTTACAAAGTTTCCATGCTGTAATGGATGGAAGTATCTTAGGAGATGCTGAAACAGGTTGTAAGTAAAACTAAAGCATTACAATATATGCATCTGTATTTCTGAATCCTAGCGATTATTGGCATAAACGTTCAGTGGAGTTCTGTAGGGTGTCTCTTGCCTCTATTAAAAGTTTATTGAGCATTTTCATACTAAAATAGCAAGTTGTTAAAAATTGAAAAATTGTAGGGACATCATCATGGCATTAACTTTTTGGGGAGTTGGAATGTAGGGGCTGCTAGTTTCCAGGAGCTCCAGATAGATTGCTGGAATTGTTCCTACGTTACCATGTGTGAGCCATAAGCTACTGAATTGGGAGGGGATTGCTGCTGAACTGACAAGATTAAATGGTATCATTTGGAATTGTGAATTTCCTGCTTAGCATATTAGTTTTCCTTTTCAGTGATTGGCCTGAAAGAAAAGGTCTCACAGGAGAAACTATCCTTCAGTCCAGTTTTCAAAAGTAACATGAATATACTGGGTTTAATTTCTTTGCTAAGAGAGAAGCACTTGCACCAGTGGCAGGGTTTGGTTGGGTGTTTTTCTTTTGGTTTCTTTGTTCTATGAACAGTTGTTCTTGACACCTAAAGATGGACCGCTTTTCACCTCTTCTTTTGTAAGTAGGTGACAATAGAGTAGGGATGACTGGATATGCTTTCAGGTGAATCCTCATGAATCTCTTGGATTTTCCTAAGTGTTTTCCTGGAAGTGTTCACTTCTGCTCAGCACTTCAGCAAAATCTTTTCCTATTGTGTAACTGTATTGAACCGTAGCATATACTCAGAAAGCATGCTCTTTACTATTTCCCCTTCTTTGTGCTTTAAGTACCATATTCTTCACATAGTTCTTGGTGTTTTTTACAGGGTTTGTGGAGTGAGAGGTGAGGGTTAAAGGGTGGGGGAGGGGGAATGCAAAACATGAAATTTTTCAGGTGGAAGTTAAGGAAATTATTGAATTATTAAACATTATTAAGAATTGTTATTTAAACATAAATGATGTTTAAACATTACTTCAAAAACACGTTTACTAGAATGACAGTATTTTAATACTAAGTTTGGGAGATTTCTTTGCTAATTCAAGCTATTAGTGCTTTATATCAAGTACCCTGTAATCCAACTGTGTAGGCACATAGTTTCAACAAGATACCTGAAAAAAGACTTATTAAATGCACTTTCAGTAATTGGGCACAAACATGGAACAGTCTTACTCTGAAATGCTGATTTGCATGCATCTAGTGATCAGTTAGGTGGATAAATGTGTATAATTTCTGAAATGAAGACTGTACTCTTTATTAAATAGACTTTCAAGCTCTGAAACAAAAATCCTTGTCAACATTTTCCGAATGACTGGAGGAACTGTTTTGTTGGTCTTTTTTTCTAAGTCTTTTTATATTGTATTCAATTGCACAGGTTGTTCTTCCTCATTTAATCCCAGAACTTTGAGGTTTACTGCTTCTGCTGTTTACGAGAATTATCAGTTTTGGTGAATCAAGTCTGAGAAGTCCATTTCCCAAGGCTCTTATTCTAGGCCAAAAGCTATGCCACTCCTGCCTCAGATGAAGCTAGTAACTCATTTCCTTAATTGAAATTCTGTGTACTCCTTAACTCATATGAAACAAGTCTAGAAATTATTTTTTTCTTCTAGGCTGTACTGTTAGGCTTCTGAAGAGAAGCTCCCCTTGAAAAAGCCTCTCTACAAGTGTGGGTACCTCTGAAATATACTGCAGTATTTATACCTTTTGTAAGACTTCTATGCTTAGATTACCAGCCTATCTACTCCATAGCAACTGAGCTCAAATCACCAGCTGCCATTACAGTGCGCTTAGCTTCAGCACCAATTTAATAAAACTTTGCATTATAACAAACAGTTTCTGAGGAGGATGCTGCCCAGATATGGTCAGCGAATACCTCAGTTGGCTTTCCTTCTTTCTACTATTGACAAAGAGTAAGGTTTCTACGAACTGCTTAAATTCTGATCCCTCATCAGCTAGAACAGCACTAAACTGCTTTACCAGACTAGTGAACAATGCGGGCATAAAAGTATTAAGGGCTTTAATGGTCTACTGCTGTTGAATACAGAATAAGTGTGATCAGCCAATAATTGTGGCTGTGTCATTCCACATCCTGTAATCTGTGATTCTCTTTACCCTGTCCAATTTTTTATCTTTTGTCTTCTATTTTGGAAGATACTGAGATACTGAAAGCATGCAAATGCAGTTGTGTGCGTAAGTAAACTTTATTTTTACAGAAAATGTTAAGGTTGATCTAATGTGGTTAGTTAAAAGTACAGGGTTTTTTTCCCAGTAGTTTCTGGTAGAGAGTTAAATATTAGGTCACTACAGTGTGATATTCATGCTGGAGAGAAATACAGTTACTCATGTGGTTTTCAGTAGTTGGTTGCTTGATCTAGCTCTGAATTAGAGCAAGCAGAAACAAGTAGAACTCTGCATAGATCAATGCCGAAGGTTAATGTGAAGAAGGTGTAAATTAACTAAGTTTTGTTTGTCTTTTTCGCTGTTGCACATTTGTATAAGAAAAATGTCCAGAATGTAATTGCCTTTTCTTTAGCACTGTTTCAACATTCATAGGTGATGAGGATTGTGTGGCTCTGCACTTTGTGTTGCAGTCAAATGAGAAATAGTAAATGCAAAGTAAAAGTATTCCTTTCAAATGTAGGCTATGCTTTCTTAGATCATCAGCTCAGACCATTGGAAGAGGCTGAACTGAACTGTTCAACAGGCAACGTCGCTATGATTAGTTCAGTGTACAGTTACCTTCTTAATAGTTCACAAAGACAGTGATATTTAGCAATTGAAGCAATTTAGCATATTCCAGTGTAACTACAACTTGAAATCGTATCCAATCCTTGCTCTGTCTTCTACCACAACAACCACTGAGAGCTGGTGGAAGCCAGGAAGCTGCAAGAGATGCATCTCTTCATTAATAGCATCATCCCTTTCAGAGGTCCCCGCTGTCTGATCCTAGTCTGACTAGCCAGGCATGTATCATTTAAAAAGAGTTTGTGAGTTGTCTTCACTGCTTGTGCCACTGCTGCTGATTCTTATGTAGCTGTCACCAGAAAACCTTCAGTTTGTCAGCTGGACCACTCTTTAAAGTTTTAAGTTATCTCTGTTTTGCCAGAGGTTTTCATATCACAACAGAAAGGGAAGAAAGTAATTTTTAGTTTTCAGCATTTTGAAGGTAGACTCCTCATTGTCCTCCATGTTATTGAGGGAGAAAAGTTCCTTCTTAATAGAAGTGGGAACATTGGATCTCTGTAATGGGATGAAGATAGAAGGCGCAGAAGTGCCCCTCAAACTTCTTTTGTGACCCAAAGCCTGCAACGGGAGAATGGCAGTGTTTATGAGAGTGTCATGCAAGTTACATTCTCATTGCTTACCTGTTTTCAAAGATTTGCTGTTAACAGCCTAACATACCCTGATGGCACTTGTTCGCACTTGCCAGGGAGCCGCAAGCCTGTCAGAATTACTCTGCTTTCAAATGGAAAGAGTATTTTGTTTTCAGTGTTAGTATAACTTGTCTCATCTGTAGCTTGCAGCAGTGAAGACCTTGAAGTATCTTCTTTAGTGAGGTCGCAACACTGTTGCAGATGAATTGCCACTTGGCATGCAGAGCTTGCTAACTAAGAGCTGTTGCCGGTCACCTGGGGTACATACTGTAGCACGCTGACACCCCATGTGGGGTTTGATCCTCCTCCAGAACACAGATCTAAAATTTCATGTGTTATGGTTTCCACTCATGGAAGCTTGTCTGCCTGCAGTCTGTTATATTGCCTTTCCAAAGCAAGTTGATTTCTTCTTTCGTGAACCATATATATGCTTCCTGTTCCTTAAATGTACTCATATTTAAAGCTGGCATTTTTATACAGCTTTATGTTAAGAAATATGGTCTGTGGTTTTGCAGTGGAATTTAGCTCATTAATACAAAACCTGTAGTTTTATAAGGTGATTAAGTAGTTGCTGCTAAACAAATTAATAGAATTACAGGGCTTTTTTCCCCCTTGTTGTATGTTGGATTATTTTGGGTAAAAGTAGCTCTGGCCAAGGCATTGTAGTATGGATGTTTCAAAAGATTTGGTTGGTCCTTTTGATGCAGTACAGCAGCAGATTCTGTAATCTACCTCTATAACTCTAGTATGTTCTTACCGCAGAGATGTTCGTTCTGCAAATGAAAACAAGCTTATTAATTGTTTTATTTGACTCCTGACATGTCATTTTGTCACAAGCCAGTACTATAAAAATCAGCTAATTGTGCTTTTTGCCTAGAGCAGCAGCTTCTCTGTTGCTAGCAGCCAGCACTGTGTGAGAGCATCCTGTTTGAGGAGCATGCGCTGCCACTACTTGGAGAGGAGCTAGCTAGAGAAACAAATTCAGATAGATTCCTGTGATACATAGTGCACTGTCTGATAGATAAACATGGTGGTGGCAGGTATTTGTTTGGAGTCATGTAAAATATCATTATAAGGAAGCATAAACTAAGAAGGTGATCAGTGCACTTACTCAGAATTGATTAGGACTTAGTTTTCTATAAAAATCAGATGATTTAGGCTAGAATTAAAAAAAAAAAATTAAAAAAAAAGGCTTAGAATATGAGGATTCCAGCTGTAAAGAAGGTGGTACTTCTACAATTATCCCTCTTGCGCATTTACGCAGGTATTTAAGACATATCAACTACAGCTGCAGATACCAAATTCAGGAGACATACAAAAATCAGCACTCATTGTTTCAGAAAGCACGTAAACTTTGCTACTTCACTGGAACCACAGGTTATACACATAAGAACACTGCTCAGACTAGAAAATTGAGCAGAATTTCTTTGCTATTTTGCTTGCACTTGCAAAAATACATTAGATTTTCCTAAGCATCAGAACAATTTAAAAATGGCAAATCAGTTGCACGTCTTTTATGCCTTTGCAGTTCAGCACACTATGATGTTTTTCTTTTTCTTTTTTTTTTTTTTTTTTTGTCAGCACCAAAATATGTATTGTAAATAGACAACTGAAGGTGTTGGTCCAAAACCAGCAGTACAGGTATCTGAGAAGTGGCCAAACTCAGCTTGGTGTTTTTTCCTCTTATTTCTACTTTGCACAGTTTTTCTGATAGAATACCAGTGAGTTTTGCTTTCTGAACATAATGTAAACAAATGAAGTAAAATTTATTGCTACATTGTCCATTTGTGGCATTCACCTCTTTTACCCCCAAGAAAACTAGGAGTACAGTTCTTCTGGTTTCAGCGGCTTTCAATTTTTGCTGTATGGGAGAAAAATAAGGCTTTTTACTTAAATGAATGATTTGTTACTTTGGTTGTAAAACTACCTATACCAATTTTATGTTGCAGTTCTGTTGTTTTTAAAAGAAAAATTGTATGAGAACTCTGGGGAGGCCACACAACAGTCCAATACTAAATATAAATCTCTTTGCATCATCCTGCCAATCAAAACCAAACTGTATAATTTTCAAGATGGGGCTTACACTTATAAGTTTAAGAGATTATATATCAAGTTAGAAAATGAATTATCAGCAGAAAAAGAGTTCTTCCATTTTCCTTCCATGATGCTTTCAGTTCACTGAAGTTAATTTGGCTTTTTAAAGTTAAATTTTTTCTTCAGTTTTTCTTTATGGGAAAGACAGTGTAAGACTTTTTACCAGCGCCTGAAGTGACAGGACAAGGAGCAACGGTTTTATTCAGAGAGGGCAGATTTAGGTTGGATGTAAGAAAGAAGGTTTTTTGCGACTGGAAAAGATTGCCCCAAGAAGCTGTGGCTGCCCCATCCCTGGCAGTGTTCAAGGCCAGGCTGGATGGGTCTTGGAGCAACCTGGTCTCATGGAAGGTGTTCCTGCCTGAGAGAAGGGGTTGGAACTGGCTGATTTTTAAGGTCCCTTCCAACCCAAACAATTCTATAATTTGCAATCTCTCTAGTCTTTTTTTATATATATTTTTTTAAATTTTTTATTAATTGCTTTAAATCCTCAAAAATCTGAGGTGATTATTGGAATTGGGCGGCTCTTTAGTTTCCAGGTGAAGAATTTTGGATTTACTGAGGAGCGTGGAAAGGAAATTGTACACCCATTACACTGTATAATGAAAGTATACTGTGAAATGAGAAGAATACAGCATATCTTTCACTTTCTGGATTTTATCTTGATCACTTTTCTGTGCTGAAAAAAAAAATAAAAGTGTTTCCTGTAGTTGTTACACTCTCGTAACATTGCATTGGTCATTCTTTTAATTTCAGTGAGGCTTTTTTGTCTTCTAAACCTGTAATGGTTTTACACTTGTAAAACGTAGATCTACTGATTTTTCTGATGATCTCAATTACCTAGTTCATCTCTTAAACACCGTTAGGACAGAAGTATATAGCAAATCAGTTTAAAAGATGATCGTGTAGGTGCAAGCTTGGTTCACGAGCTTGGATTTTGTTTTCCCTCTTTGTCCTGTTTCATTTGTTATACACTCCTTTTTAATTGATTCATTTTATGTAAATGGGCTTTCTAGATATTGTCAACTTTTTTGTAGGATTTGGTAATTTACTGTAATTTTTTTCCTTCTGGAATGCAAAATGGCAGAAGTTGCCTACTGATAACGTTTGACTTATCAAATGCCTTCCTGCAGGAATATGTGTGAGCTGGTATAAAGACTTGTTAGAGTGCAGAAGGAAGCAAAGGGAGGAGAGAGCTCAGGAGAATGCATATTCATAGTGTGTATCAAGAGTATGTTTTCTAGATAATGATATTTTCATCAATGCCTCTGCCTGTAATAGGGATTGGTTGAATGAAAGCAAATAATGTCTAGCATATGTTTTATTTATCTAATTAGAAGATCAGTAAATAACAATAGGCAACTTGAGTCTTGTGTTCACATTCTTAGTTTGTATCAATGACATTGCTATTTAAATATGGTTGTAAAAGTAAGGAACGGGAAGCAGCTTTAAGCATAGGGTAAGCTTTTTTTTACAAACAACCAGTGCAATACTGTTTATTTTACAGATTTATATTTGTTACATGCTTTATAGAATCATAGAATAGTTAGGGCTGGAAAGGACCTTAAGATCACCTAGTTCCAACCCCCTTGCTGTGGACAGGGACACCTCACACTAAACCACGTCACCCAAGACTCTGTCCAACCTGGCCTTGAACACCAACAGGGATGGAGCATTCACAACTTCCTTGGGCAAAACCCATTCCAGTGCCTCACCACCCTTACAGTAAAGAACTTGTTCCTTATATCCAATCTAAACTTCCCCTGTTTAAG
>WYDI02029953.1:21788-42440 GCA_009867235.2 Psittacus erithacus
GTGGTGTGGTCAGAGCATTTGCCAGTGAAGACCGAAGCAAAGAAGTCATTAAGAACCTCAGCCTTCTCCAAATCCAGGGTAGCCAGTTCTCCTGCTAGCTTCCAGAGGGGGCCTATGTTGTCCCTAGTCTGTCCTTTATTCACCACGTACCTATAGAATCCCTTCCTGTTATCTTTAACATCCTTAGCCAAGTTTAATTCTGACTGGCCCTTAGGTTTCCTAACCTGGTCCCTAGCTTCCCAGACAGCATCCCTGTATTGTTCCCAGGCTGCCTGTCCTTGCTTCCTCCTTTTATAAACCTCTTTTTTCCTTCAAATTTTCCTCAGCAGCTCCTTATCCATCCAAGGAGGTCTCCTGGCCCTCCTGCTGCGCTTCCTTCTAGTCGGGTTGCTACACTCCTGAGCTTGCAGGAGGTGATCCTTATATATCAACCAACAGTCTTGGGCCCCCCTGCCCTCTAGGGCTATGTCTTGTTGAACCTTACTGAGCAGTTCCCTGAAGAGGCCAGAGTCTGCTCTCTTGAAGTCCAGGGCAGTGAGCTTGCTGCACACTTTTCTCACTGTCCTGAGGATCTCAAATTCGACCATCTCATGATCGCTGCAACCCAGGCTGCCCTGGAGCGTCACACTTCCAACCAGCACTTCCCTGTTGGTCAGCATGAGGTCAAGCATGGCACCTCTCCTTGTTGGCTCCTCTGTTACCTGCAGAAGGAAGTTGTCTTCCACACAATCAAGGAACCTCCTGGATTGCTTGTGCTCGGCCGTACCCATCCCTCCAACAGATATCAGGGTGGTTGAAGTCCCCCATGGGAGCAAGGGCCTGCAAGCGTGAGGCTATTCCTGTCTGCCTATAGAGTGCTTCATCCACAGAGTCCTCTTGATCAGACGGTCTATAACAGATCCCCACAGTAATGTCCCCCATAACTGTTCTGCCTTTAACCCTGACCCACAAATTCTCTGTTAAATGATCACCTGTCCCCAGACAGCATCGTTTCCTTGGGAAAAGGCTTGTCTTGCTGGCATTTCCTTCAAAACTTACAGAGCTTCTGTGTCTGAATATTGTTTTGAAAATCACCATTTTCCACTAGCATGTTAATGGCTGGCTGGTAAATCAGCTTTTACATGGATGTATAATGTTTATTCAGTCTTAGAATTGGATAATAAATTGTTGTGTATAAATTTCTTATTCTTTTTTTGCTTACGACATCTTTTAATATTTTCTCTTCAAAAGCCAGACTGTCCAGATTAATTGATTGGGTGCCTATGTACCTCCTTGGTATAACATGAAACTGAATCATGCTAAGACGTGGTATTGAACTGTGATGATTGGGTCTCTGCTGCTGGATGCAGTAGTGTCGTACAAACCTGATATTATCCATACTTTCTAGTCCAGATACAGGTCAATGAGATTTGCCATGGTTTGCAGGTTGTCACCTTCATGAGTCTTTTCATACCAGGTCTCTGGATTAAAAGGATTTAGCTTTAGAATTCTGCCTTAAAGCAGGTTTTAATAAAATCCAAGTTTAAGATGGATGTCCTAAAATGTTCTTTCATGTCTGAGCATTGACTGTGCTAAGCTTTTCTGATGCTGAAGTTAGATGGTAAATGCTAACCTACTGGTAGCAGTGGCTAGGAGGAAGCAGGGGACCACAACTCCCTCCTGCTGCTCCCATGGTGTGTATATTTATTTTTAACAGAACTACAGCATATTCTGTTCTGTTGAACTGCTCTTAGTAGAGCAGTAGTAGAAAAATGCAGTCTGTAGATGCTTGTGTTTTATGGCAGTAGTGGGGTGAGTTCTATGTCCTGGAGGCAAACAGTTTTGCTGGCCAAAATTTGGAATATTAGAGTGTGTTTATTCAGTTTGGTTAGTGAGCTCTGAGAAATGTTTGGAAGTGTCTACAGTTCCTAATGCTATCTGGGAGGGGCAGTAGCTTGGGTGGTGTATCTTTAAGGGGCCAGTTGTATAGAGCTTGAATCAGACTTTCAGAAGTAGCTTTCTTTTTTTATGTCAGCTGCTGTTTGACTTAGCCCTCAGCTGGCTTCCTAATTAAATCAGTACCAATTAGCCTTCTGTTTTGGGGGATCTTGTAGGTAATCTCATTGTGTTGTCAATAGAAGAAACTTTATCCTTACTTCTGCAAGGTAAATCATGGATTTAGAGGTGATTACTACACTGGTACTCTGACCTCTCCTGTGCAATGTGTAAAGCCCTCTAGGGCTGGAGCAGTGAGAATTCAAGAGACATTTGCAGACACTGAAAGCTGTAGGGTGTGTTGCTGAACCACGCTTCACCTTACTGAAAAGGTTACAAACTGGAAGAAATACAGAGCTCTTTTAGGGACTGTTTATGGAAGTACAGTACTTAGCCTCATTCCGTGTAATATAAGGTGGGAAAGAATAGTTTGCATTAACTATTGTCTCTGAGTGAAGGTGACTTTTGTAATACAGCTAGGCATGCAACTACTGTGTAATACAATTACATGATTTATATTTGAGAAGGTGAAATAGTGCATCTCTACCCTCAGCCAGTTTGAAATAATAAATTTTAAGTTTTTGAATACAGAAGTCAAAACGTAGCATAGCTTAGGATTTGAAGTTTCGCAGTTGGAAAGGTCAGGATACAATATTTTCCAGTATATCTCTTTTATAGGTGAAATTGAAGGCTGACTTTTATAGGCGCTAATTTTGTTAGATTGTGGCAACATAAGGAGGCACAAATATTCTAATTGCAGGAGGAATAAAATCCACAAATGCTTAAACAATTTTTTCCTTTTATAACAGGTGATAAATCAATATTTGCATGAATCACTGATTTAAAGAACCATTAAATTCCCACTTTAATATTCTGATAGTTTATTCCACGAAGGAAGAGTCAAAACAAGAAACATGGTTGTGATGAAACAGTGATTGTTTCAGAATTCATCCACACCCATTTTTTAACATCAAGAATGCTTTTCTTTTTATCTTGAAATTTCAGGAGCTCCAATTTCAAAGACTTACCAGAGAACTGGAAGTGGAAAGGCAAATTGTGGCTAATCAGCTAGAAAGATGTAGGCTTGGAGCAGAATCACCAAGTATCGCCAGCACAAGGTACAAGTCCTGATGACTTCACTTTCATATGTCCCATAAATTAGAGGGCTTTTTAGTGGTGCTTACATCCTACATACATATATTTTCACTGACAGCTGTTCACCTTCCATTAATATCTGACATATTTAAAAAAAAAGTGCAGATCTGTTGTAAAGAGTTTATGGGACAGTTTAAAGAGGCCTCCTTAAAAATCGATTACATTTTCAGTAGAGTTTATGTAAAGCTTTAATTTCTCCTAAAATATGTTGAATTTTACTTTTAAGATTCAACCAAAGAGGAATATAGTAGATTTATACATGATTGCATTAAAGTGACAGTGCTAGTTAAATGCAGTAATTCAATTATTTTTCCCCCCTGAATTAACTCTCTAGTTTCATTCAGCTTTTCTGAAATACTTCGTGTTGTTACATTTGTTTCCAGGGAACATCTTGCTGTAAGTGTATTGTTAGCATATTTAAATAGCATCAAACATACTTAATATAGTTCACATATGATGACAATAACTATAGCAAAGCATTCTGTGTAACTAGTATTTCAAGTCTTTATTTTTTTTTAATCCCTTAGCAAACTTTTTACCTCTAAATGTGTTTGGGCACTCATTCATCTCAAGCATATCAAATGATTGGTAGCTCTTGAATCTGAGAGCCTTGGTAACAATGTGTTCTCTCATGAAACATTTATATCTGCATTTCAGGTTACAGCGGACTTCGCGTTGGCATGTACATAGAGCTTATGTACTAAACATTATGAATGGAATGCTCTGAACATTATTATTTCTTGCCTGAAATACTGTGTGTTTATAATCTTTAAGCAGTAAACTTGGGTATCATTCTGAAATGCTTCTTCCTGTGGCCATGATAACTATTTTTGCAAGTTAAATGGATTTTTTTTTCCCCTACAAAACCTTAAGAAACAGGAGGCAATTATTTTAAAATAATGTTAAAAAATGCACTGTACCAGCTAACACCATTGTTTTTCTACTTCAAACTATCTGACCTGAGTTATCATTTGACTGGCATGAGAACTTGTGTTTAGGAAACTTTAAAATACTCAAAAATGTTTCTGAACAAGGTGACTGTTGTATACCCTTTAAACTTGCCTGTCTTCCCTCTAGATCCACATATGTCTCCAGCTGTTGTGCAGATTCCATTTTGAAAGCTAAAAAAGTTGAATTCCTATGGAAGAATAAGTTAAAAGCTTTAGTTATTTTATGTCTCCAACCACCTTTTATTCAGCTTAAGATGAGTACTCCTTTTGGGTTTTGTCCTTCGTTGGAGTTTTCTGTCCCTGAGGAAATCAGCAATGCTTTGTTTCAAAAATAGTGTGCTTTAGTCTCCTTAAATGTAGTTAAAATGTGTGGAAGCATTTCATTTCAGGGGTCTAGCTGGAGGTTTGGTTGACCTCCGTGGTCATAGCAATGCCTCTCATTTGCACACTCGAAAAACCGGATTCCTGCAATCTGGCTTTGGCTTGGAGATTGTGCTGCTTGGCAAAACAGATGCTGGCATGGAGTCACAGGTGCTTTTGTGGCAGCATTTGCCTGTTTTGGTGATTGCAGCTTGGGGTTCAAGCTGTTCTGTGTCAGTCAAGTCACTCCTCTGAGCCAGCTCATCACCCAGTTGCACAAGTGCCAGCCCAAGGGAAGTCATGGTAGCAATTTGCGGGGCAAGAAGGAATGTGACATCAGTACGTTAAACCAGCGTAAGCTTTTTCAGCTTGCACGCGTAGCTTCTCAGCCTGTCTTCATGGCTGTTAACCCAGACAGTACAAACACTAGCAGAGTGCAGGCCCTGCATATGTGCACCTGGATGAATCCATCCAGAGGTAGGCACTGCTGATCAGACTACTTGAGCACACCTGAGGAGGACTCTCATATCAGAAGCATGGCTTGTTCTGTTGCTGTTAGTCCTTAAGAAATGTGTATTGCACAGAAGGTATGTGTAGTTTAGGTTTGTTAGGCTGTTGCTCACCTGTATTACAACTGTATTGTAAATGCAAGCAACATACGGGAGTAGTTGGCTGGTTTGCTCCCTTGAGAGGAGTGTGAAAGATAAGCACAAATCTGCAGAACCTAAGTAATCATAGTGTAGGGGGTGGAGAAGGAAGCACTAGATCACCCACAGCCCTGGATTCCCTTACAGCTTTACTTTTGTGTACCTGTAGGTTACTTGCCTGTTAAAGTTATCTCATAATTATTTTTATAAATGGGTATTATGCTCAGCACTTCTAAGATATTTCGTGGCATCCTGTACACTTTCAAACCTCTTAAGAGCCTGACATGGTACATGATTAGTGTTACATGTAAGTATTAAATCCTTTTTAGCTGTGTTATACACTACAAGATCAGAGATGATAGACTGGGAAAAACCATGTGAGGCTGCAGCTGTATCTTCTTACTTGCATTTCATGCTATAACATGCACGTTTCTGTGAAGAAGCCACCGGGCTGTTGCACCTCCTACAACCATATGCAGCAGTGCAGCTAACTTTGCATCTCTCGTGTTACTGGTCCAGTTCTGGGCTGCCAGATGGGTTGGAGTGTATGCTGATGCAGATAGATACCAGTATGTACCAAGGGTCAGTAGTCATGCTCACTTTATAAAACGCATTGCCTAACCTCTCAGGTGGGAGTTGGCTCTATGACTCTCACAGTTGACTGATTCTTTTGATGAGTTACGTGTTGTGTATAACTTGTGAAAACTGAGTGGTGGTGGGAACCAAAGGGCTTGTACCTATTAATTTAATTGTAAAATACTGCACTCATAATAGCAGCTTGTCACAACAACTTTAACAAAAGTTCAGAACTGGCAACTAGACTGCATCAGAATGCCAGCCCTTCTGGCAGGCAGCAGAGGAAATAAAAAAATTTAACACTTCAGATACTGAGCAGTCAGTTTGAGTAATAACGTGCCTACCTGAAGTCTTACGAGTTTTGTAAAATCAAATGTATTTCATGGCTACTAAGAAGGTTTTCCTCCACTCTTCTCAATGCCAGCTGAAATAGAGTGTGCACTTTATGTAGTAGTAGAAATATTCCAAAGTGGTTCAGTACAATGTTGCGCTCTGTGACTGAACACTGTAAACTTCCTGTGAGATGGACATGGATTGCATTTCATGGGCGCACAATTTTTCCTCATAAAACAGCAGAATGCTGATAAAGAGTGTAAACAGAGTGAGTAGTTCCGCTTGCAAGGCAGCGTGCAGTCGTGTTGAGTTGTAACTTTTGTTCCACTTGAGGAGTGGTAACATGTGAGACGCTTCCAAACTGTGGGCGGCCCCCGCACTCGCGGCATTCCACGGCATGCAGCAGCAAGCTCATCTGAACAAGACTGTTCACAGTGAGCTGATCTGGGTGTAATTACCCTTACAGAAACTAGTTTAATTCTGTTGGTGTGACATATCAGATAATTTAGTGTTTCCAAAGGCTATATTTGAAATTGCTTGCACATACTGCAATATAGGATGTCATCACACTTTCATAGCAAATTTAAGATCCATAAAAATTACCTTTAGAAATCAGTATGCACTTTTGGGGTAGGAAGAGGGACGGAGGAATATAAACTATTTATTTGTTTATTTACACTAATATTGCACTTATTGAAATTTGAAAGCATTGAAGGGCTACGTTAAATTGAAAAGGAACAAAGAACAGATTTACATTGTTTGCAGAGCTTCAGCATAGAATAAGAGCAGGGCTAAAATGTGTTTGACAGTTTAGCTGAGTAATGAATAATTTTAAATCAGGATCTCCTACTTGATCATCAGAGAGCTGCTGGGAGAATAGTTTGGGCACAGATATTAATTATCCATTCAGAACAATTCAGAAGAGATGATGATTAATTCCGTAGTAGTAGCTGGCTAGGAACTCCTTGCCATGGTAGATGCTAACCGGTCCTTGGGTCACAGATGCTAAACACTCTGAGGCAGCACTCATCTTTGTTACAGGATAAAAGAATCTCCTTTGTTGGAAATTGGTCCATGCTATGATTGTTTTAGGATGTTCCAGTTCTTACTCAGTATATTATAAATATTCTTTAATGTAGCTATAGAATTTCTATTCTGTGTGTTACAAATAATTACATATAATATATAATAATTACATATTTGTTTTTTCTGCAATGGAGTCTTGTGCCCTTAATTTCAGAACGTGAGAATGGAGTGTGTTAGGTTTGTTCTTCTGTTTTTAACACAGGCTCACTGAGAGTCTCTTCCTCTGCCTTTACTATTTGACTGAACTTTGAAATGCCTGTACTTTAGAGTTTTCTTAGGAAATTGGCTCATTTTTTCTTATCTTTTATGTCTGCTAAGTATCTAGTAGAAAATAGAAGGGGAGAGAATTAAAAAACAGGAATAGAACTGTTGACCTGTGTAGTATCAGCAAATTTTCAGGATTTTCTCTTGTTTTTTCAACAGCCTAGTTCAAATTTGCTTTTTTGACTGTACCTACATGTTAGACAGAACTTTCTATTATGTTTCCTTCTGTCTGTTACAGTTTCCTACTTGCTTGCTTCTGGCTTTCAGGCAGTCCTGGGTGTGTAAATACAGTAAGAGCAGTGCTTCTAAGTAGTTTCACTAGTGGTTAAGGTGGACACCCAAACTTTGATGTGTATGCGCTGTGTTGCGTATTTTCTAGGGTGTAGTTTTACCAGATGACTTCAGAAAGCATTATAGGTTCCCCTACACTAACTTTTAGGACCTAAAGAGCAAGTCTATTTCCAGTCAATCCATCATTTAGTAGGGCTGTTTAAGACGTTTAGCTCATTGAGTGGGTCATCTGTCTTGAGATACAGAAGACATCACTCCAGATCTCTGATGCCTAATGCCATCTCTTTCCTTCGGCACTTCAGCTGTGACACTTGGGCAGCATTACCTGTTCATTTAAAATTATAGGGTGTGCTATCATTCGTCGTTTGTCTTGGGCCTGTAGGAATTCAGAAATGTTTATTTTTTTCTTGCATGTCTGCATTGAAAATAAGTGAAACTTGCAAAGCTTTTTGTTACAGCTCCAATATTCATATTTAGGTTTCTGTTTACCCAGACTGTAAGCCTGTCTTGAAATTCCATCAAAGCTTTGAATGCCAGCAGAATTGAGGAGTATGGTGGGGCAGGGGGAGGATATGCAATTTGCTGAAATTTCAAAGTGAAAAAAAACCCATGTAGCTTACTATGAGTTGTTCTGGTGATAAATTGAAGAGGAATGATTTAATATTGACTTCAGCTTCATATGTAAATATTACCTTGCCCAGTAGTAGACTGGACTATGAAATAGGATTGTTATTTTGTCTGTGAATGTACATCCACTGCACACTACAGACTGCGATGCAGTAAGTAACTGTGTGTCAGCTGAATTACTGTAACTGCTCATAGGAGTGCTCATGCAAGATGACTTGAAGCCAGTATGAACAGTTGTGACTGATCAGGTGGTGTATGTCAACTTGTCACCCTCTGAAAACACTTGAAGTACAGAGAAGACAGTGAGTTTCATGGTAGTTACAGTGGTGCATAATTTAGATAAAACAATACTTGAAGGATGTTAGTTCTTTCCAAAGATAGTGAAGCGTGCCAGAGACCTTTTTTAGTTTACTATTCTGTGGTGCTAGTAGGCAGACACTGGTGATGGGTGGTATGCTGGTACCACTCTCACAGTGCTAACTGTGTGTGGTTTCAGGCAGCACGGTAAGAGTGGCAGCAGTTTGCTGTCTGTAGAGCTGGGGGGTTGCCCATGTCCAGCTCTTCTGCATGGCCACCTGCTGTGGTGGCTTGGAAGTCTCAGTTGCTTCAGTGGCATTGGTTTCAAACTGAAATAGCATCCTTCAGTCTGAGTGACCACCTTTGGGTGTAGTATTCCAGATACAGCTTTCTAAATTCATCTCCAGAGCATTAGTGCCTGCCTGTGTCAGCTGAAAATATCTACCCAGTCATAGGACCACTTGTTTCTGGTGAAAGAGCTGTTTAATTTTTGTATGTGGGACATATGATGGCTATGGTACTTTGTACAGTGTCTAGCAGTGTGGGCACAGGAATTGTGTTAGTAAATGCAAGAAGACAGCTACTGAAAAAGTTGAAGCTTCTTTAGCTGAAGTATTTGTGAAAACTTCGCTAACCTTTGTCAACAAGAAAAGCAGAAATATGAAATCTAATTATAGTGATTTTGATGGTTGCCAGTTGTTTGTAAATGTGTATTACAAGTTTATGGAGTTTAATCCCTGGTGGTGTTCAAAGCCAGGTTGGACAGAGCCTTGTGTGGCATGGTTTAGTGTGAGGTGTCCCTGCCCATGGCAGGGGGGTTGGAACCAGGTGATCTTAAGGTCCTTTCCAACCCTAACTATTCTATGGTTCTATGAATATTACCATTTTATTAGAAAAATCCTCCTATTCCAAGAATTGACAGTTACACAAAGCTTTAATCCTTCACACTGCATGTATCTGTAAACACGTTCTTGATGTAGATATCTAAAATGGAAGATAAAGAACGAGTAAAACAATATGTTCAGTCTTAGCAAGCACTTAAGTTTTGGCTGGCAGGTTTGCCTAAGCAGAAAGCACGAATCCCTGTGAGTAAACCACTTGCTACTGTGTGCCTGGCAGAACAGATGTATTCCAGTGAGGAGAGATCAGCCAAGCAGTAAACTAAAATATTAAAGAAATATGTTTGAAGTACATAACATTTTAAGCAGAGTTGTATTTTTAGCTTTTTACAGCTTTTCACTGTTTTGGAAACAGTTAATAAATAATATTTTCAGCTGTCGCCTTTTTTGATGACAACAGTGGTATAGTCAAGCAGTTAAGATAAGCAAAGGAAATAGATTCTTTTGTCTCAAACACTACTGTTTAAATCAGAAGTAGATTTCATCTTACTTGCTAAGATGATGGGGTTAATCTGTTTCATGTCATATATTACCTGCAGAAGATGTATGTAGCAGTGAGAATTCAGGTTAACTGTCCAGTCTAGAAACCGAAGCTCATAGTTGTGTGTACTTTTTTATCATTATTATTATTTTGGAAACCAGCACACTGCTCTGAAAACATTCTAACAAAACCTAGAAATCTGCCATTTTGTTAAGTTTTACGTTCCTCCTGTAGCCCTGCTGTCCCATGCACAGGTACTGTCAGGGACCCAGCCATGACCTCGGTCAGGCACTTCTGCCTGTGAAGTGCAGCCAGGTCCTTGAACTGTCATAGCTGTAACATGGAGAGGAACCCTGACCTTGTTTTCAAACTTGGAAGTCCCGCGGTAGAAAGTGTTTATTTAAGAGCTGTTGCTGCAGAAATGTAAAATGGTACTTGTGATACTTGCTACGCTTTGTCTCGGTAACCAACTTTGTATGAAAATTCTGCCCTTTGGCAGATTATTATATTTTTCCAGAATGGCAGCTCATACAATTTTGTATCTAAGACATCAGCTTTGAACTAAAGCTGTGAGGTGGCAAGGAAAAGGTCTGAAATTAAGGAAAGGGACCAAAAAATAAACTAAAAAAAAAAAAATCCAGATGCTTAGGAAATACAAAGAGAAAATACAAAGGATAAAAAAAAGGGGATAGATTGATTTCAGTGGAGTTTGTGTGCATGCTCCATCTTCAGTTACCAAACATTTGTGTTACTGGCTGAAAAATTAGGGTTTGGGCATATGCATTTGATGCACATTTAGTGTAGAGTTACACCTTTATTTCACCTATTATTTTTTCTCTTGCAAAGCAGAGTGAGAAGGGAAAGAGTATTTGTTTCTAACTTCTTTAATTGAGAACTATATAGATCATACCAAATTGTTCTGAAGGAAAAATACAGTTTCTGCATGTCTGTGCTACTAACCTAGTTCTTTTTCAGGGATAATAGTGGGCTAAAATTAAATATCTTTAGAACTGCAGTGCACCACGTGTGGGCTCTCCTACTGTATTACACGTTAGTCTCAGGAAATGACACCTTAAGGACTAGATAACAGCATCAGCTTCTCATTGGTAGTACAGTATGTGACCACGTTGGGTTTTAATCAGTACAATTAAATGCATTAGACTTACTTATCAAAGCTGAAAGCTTCAATGACTCCAAAACTTTTTATCTCTAAGGTGACAAAATCAGATGATGAAGTTGGTAGGGGATAGATGCTGGACTTCTGCAAAAGTAACATAATAAGAATCCAGTTACATTCTTAAACA
This sequence comes from Psittacus erithacus, assembly GCA_009867235.2. Lineage (NCBI taxonomy): Eukaryota > Metazoa > Chordata > Aves > Psittaciformes > Psittacidae > Psittacus > Psittacus erithacus. The sequence continues at coordinate 33,033 of WYDI02029953.1, forward strand.
GTTTAAATATTAATGAAGTCGTTTTCCAAAGTAGAAACTTTATTGTTCTTAAGTCCTGTGTGTTTCTTGTATTCAGTTAGCCAGATGTGTTGGATAGAGACACATTTGGGGGATTTATAATCTTTTGTGTGTAAGAGTGAAGTGTTTCTGTCTGCTTGGCACTTCTTACCTTCACTAGACCAACAGTGATGTCATCTCATTACAAGTAATTGAGTTTCCAGAAAGCCTGAGGAATGAAGGCAAAGGTGAAGAACGTAAAAGTTGATGTTCCGGTAACATTAGAGTCCTAGGGCCAGTGTTCACTGTACCTGTAAGATAGTGTTCAGATTTCTTCACTTTAGTGGAGCAAAGCATTAATGAACAGGCTAACAGTAACTGATTAAAGGACATGCATCCAGGTTTGCGCAATGAAGGGTAAAGAATATACTCAGTAAAGAATTCATGTAGATGAACTATCATTCAGAACTCTGCTTTCAATAATTAAAATTCATGCAGTTTTATAAAAATTCTTTTGAATGAAATACCAGTTTGGTATTTCCTCAGGAATTTTTAACAGTAGAAATATTTTTTTAAAAGTTTAGTCAGAATAGTCACAAGGTTCAGTTTGCAGGCAAAGAAACAGTGTGAAGTTGTGCAGAATTTGCTTTGGCATGTAGTTACAATCCCCAAAATATGCTAAAGAAACATTCTGGAGATAAGCCACTAGTGAGATTCAATGGTAGTGTACTAGGAAAGAGAAGTATTTTGAACTTTTTATTTCAGTTGAATGAGCTTTAGCCCAAGGCTGTGCAAAAACGATGGTTTGGTGGTCTTGGCTCTGCTTACTGCTCTGGAATAGCCGGGTGATGGTAGTACAGTTCCTTTGCTCTGGAGTTGCAGGTGTCTCTGGATACATTTGGGTTTTCAACAAGCTGTCTGGCTTGTGTACCCTATTCATTTAGTCTGTTCTTCTGCAGAGAGAGCTGTAATAGCTTAAGAAAGAGCCATCTGTAGCTGTTTATTACCTCCTGTTAGCTGGAGGCTATGACCTTCTTTCCTGAAACACCTCAGTAGGTTCTGTCATGCAAAATCTGGGTTTGTTGAAATCCCAATTTAAGCTATACCACTGAAGGTAGTTAAAACTAATCTGCCTGACTGTGCACTCAGGTGAAGTGACAGAACTCTCATGGTCTCATTTAGCTGAGTTTCAGGGAAGGTAGCTGCTGGTTGCTACAGGGTAAGTTCTTAAACCACCCTCGCTAAACCCACAGGGTGACAATCAATTGCCAGGCTAAGCTAGCTGCCTACACTGGTTTGACATGTAGTTTGATTTTGTTTATGTACTTGTTTAACATTTCTGACATTGGACTTGTGTTCCAGTACTGCCAAGTGATGTTGGTTTTGCCTAAACTTCAGATATGTGTGCTTCTGGGCTTGGATAAGATGGCCCTTCAGGAAAAATAGAATACCTGTGAAAGCTCAGACACACATCTGGATTTGATGAAGTTGGTGCTGAAGCACCTTTCTCCCAGGATCTCGGAAATGCAGTAAAACACAACCTTCTGAAGGGAGAGGAGCCTGGAAGGTCTCAGTCAGGAGTCCAGCTTTCACGTGTAATTCTGTACAGCAAGTTTCAGTCTAACTGCTGCATTTTATGTACATTCTGACGGAAAAATGAAGATGCTAAAATTGTAGACTTGGGGAAAGAATAGCCAATACGTAGTAAAAATTCTCTTAGCACCTAGACATGAAGTTGTTTTTCAGGCGATTGAAGTCTGAATTCATATTCTCCTTTTTCTTAAAAATTTAATTGTAATTGTACTTCTGCTTGTGCTTGTGTGCAAGCTTAGCACTCTTTTATATAGAAATACTTAGTTTCCACAAAAGGCTCCTTAGTTTAGAAAATAAGTATCTAGTGGTGTTCATGTTGCTGTGCTGAAGTTTTTTGTAATTGGAGCTATGGTAGAAAGAAGTAAATAATACTAATTTAGAAATAGATGTATCTTACCCAAAATCAGTTTTATGCTGATATTTAGACATAAAATCTGATAACTTGCCTATTTTTCCTTTCAATAGCTTTTTGTTTGGAAAATAGCAGTTATAAGCATTGCAAAAATGATGTCATATTCAAAGTTTGGTAGCTCACGTGTAATATGAGGAGATACTCTATTGAAAAGTGTATCTAATTTTAATAATACATTAATGGTTTTGCATTTGTCTGAAGAAGTAGCTGTGCATCAATACTATTGTCAACACTTGAAAGAGCGTTGCTTTGTAGAAAAAACAACGTGGTTAAAGATAGTTTGATACAATGTTGTTATTAAAAAAATAAAAGAGAATTGGGATCTTATGAAACACATGCTGGATCTTGTGAAATAATTGTTTCTTAAGTCATCTCTAACCTTGACAGTATAGAATCTGTTAGCTGTTTACATTTAGAGGTGTGATGTATGTATGTGTGCGTCAAATGGTTTAAATGCTCATTGTATGCAGAGGATCAGAATTCTCTCTGGGAAACTGGAAATTGAAATAACACTATAAATTGTAGGTCTGTTTCTGTTCTTTTTTTCAAACTGCTTCACAGGGAGAAGCAAAATGCTCTAGAATTGTGGTTCCCAAACTTTCTTTGCCAGACCTATCCTGAGCAGCAAATGTGCCTGTATTTGGAGTGGTTTGTTTGCTGCAGGTGGCACACATAACTGAGAACACTTAGAGCTCTGTATTATTTTATTTATGTCATTACACCTCAAAGAGGAAATGCGTGTCAGAAATCATGCTCTTACCCCTCCTGCTGCAGATAGGTTATGCTGCTTGGAAATTGCCATACGTTGCATTACAGGGCATTCCCCCAGAATAATAAAAAAATAAAATCAATAACCCATGGTTTAGTTGTCAGGCGTAAAGTGCTGCCGGGTGTTATTGACAGGGCTATTGAGACTTCATCTGCTGGGCGGGTTGTATAGTTTTGTATGCTTTGGTTAAAGAAATAAATCCAAACTAGCCACATTTTTATGATGTATTTTTTTCTTTCTGCAGCTCTACTGAGAAGTCATTTCCTTGGAGATCATCAGGTATTATCTTTTATGTGTACAATTTCCTTTAAGCCCCCAAACCTTTATTCTCTTGGCAGTCATTGGCCACTCTGTATGTGTTAAGTATGAAAACTGATTTTCTATTTACAGGTACTCTTTCTTCAGTGAGAAAATTTCTAATAGGCCAAAGGCTTTCTGAGAGTGGTTTTCCTATTTTTGTATCATAGGGTGAACTTTCTTTTCAAAACAAGAAACACTTGTCTGTACTATTTCTACATCTACTGTTGAGTCTGTTAGGTAGAATGGATAGGACTGTGCCTTGAAAGTGACATTCAAGTATCTGTTGAAATAAACCAGTCTTTCTTTCATATATTGGAGCATTTAACTAGTTAGGGGATTTGCATCAGTTAAAATACATAGTTTTGAATAGTCAGTCTCTGAACAGTGGTCATCTCTTCAGAGTGATGGAGTGTATATACAGAGTCAACATGTCAAAACCACACAGCAGGACTAGAATAGGGACCTTGACTCCCTCTGTATTGCTACTTGCCCTGGATCATGTTTCTCTGAGTCATGTGCTATTGGCATATCAAGCAAAACTGGTCTGATGTAATCAAATCACAGTTAATGTTGGTTAAAAGTTTAGTTAGTCATGTTCTGCAGAGGGTTCACACCATGGCTTTATTTAAGGACACGAGCTGTTGTAAGAGCTTGTCAGTTTCTGAAGTACAAAGAATAACACATTGTAGTTATCTGCTTGTGTACTCAAGCATATTCATAATTACAATAATTGTGACTATTTTATGTAAATAAGTCTCTCAAACTATCTACTTCTTCTTTCCCTTCCTGATTTTTGTTTTATTTACTGACTAGGCTCTTAAACTTGTGTATAACTGTATTTATGTGCTTTCAGTTGCATTGTGGTATCACCTCAGCTGAGGTGAGGCACACATTGTCTTTTTTCCTGTCTTTTAAATCTAATATTCTCAACACCTTGTCTTGTCATTTGGATTTTGGTAGTCATGGTATTGCTTTTTAGGTATTTCTTTAGCAGTGTTTCTAAAGAGGTCAAATTTGCTTTTTTCAAGTCATTGAGAAATAACTTGTAGTTATTCTTTCAACGTGAAAATTATCTTTGTGTTTTGGTTTTTTTAATCACATTATTTCCCCATGTTCTGTAAATGTTCCTGTGACAGTTCACAACTGGTAAAGACACCTGACAGATCTCAGTCACTGTTCTGCTTATTTATCTCATCCAGTTGCATTCCATTTCTTTATTTCCTCAGTTTTTTCTGTAACTTATTCTTTGTTTATTGTTTGGTTTTCTTCTTGACTTTCTGTTAGTTCCTCTCTTTCTTTCTTTCTTTCATCTATCCAGCTCATACTTCTCTTTTATCTGTTAACTCTCTTCTCCCATTTGTGTGTTTCTTTTCTTTGGAAATCTTCCATGCATATCCCTGCTAAGAAGTCACATAATATACAGCAAAAAAATCATAGTTCTATTTAAATACCATACGCATCAATATAAATCTAGCTGTGTATTTCTCACACCTCTGTGTCGCTTAAGTAAGGCTTTTCTGGAGTAATAGCTTAGATGCAAGGCATGTTTGAAAAAATACAGGTTTTGCTTAGAATTTCCTGACACACGTTTCATTTAATGTTTACATTTATGTTGTGATGATAGCATGATTGTGGGGTTTACTTACAGATTCACTCTTGAGCTTTGTTTTAAAGAAGTGTCACTGATGATGCTTTACCAACTGCAGTCTGAAAAATCCTGAAGATTAATGAAAACACTCTCTTAAAACACCTTCTGTCCTGACTGCAGATAGTAGTTTATATCAAAAACCATCACTAGATTATGTGACCACAGCTGTAATTGCTTTATGTATCAGTAAAATTGCACAGAATTTTTACCAGAAATATAAAGCGATGTTGTTTTGCAGATGCTTATAACAGCATATTAGATCAGCAGCCATTTATGAAAAGGCTGTTATTTTATTTTGGACACTCTCCTCATGATTTATAGTAGCAGAGGAGAAAGACAACAATTCATTTTATTGTGCATTCTTGCCTTTGTTAGATAGCCTAAACAATCTTCATTTTTTCAGCACTGTGAAAGCATTTGCTTGGTAGCAGATATGTGATAGAATAGGTCTTGGTTCAGACCTCTGTCTTAGGAACATCTGTACAGCACTGCACAATCGAACTTTATTCTGCCTGTGTGTTTCTCCCAAAACCGATCGATTGTCAGTTTGATGTTAAATTATTGTTGTGTAATATCAAATAACTGAAGTAACAGGGCCCTGTATTTTTGTAAACAAACAAACAAAAAAACTGAAGATTAAAATACTGACTTTTAATATAACTTAAATGTCCCAGTCCCGCAAGTATTTTATCCTAAAGAACATGTAGTACCCACTGGTGTCTGTTATGATCTGGTGTCAAGTTAGTGTAGCAGGAGCTGTGGAAGGGAGTTATTTCAGTGGTGGTTTTCCATATCATTTCTAGGCATACTGATGATTAAATTAATTGAAGTGTAGTAACATTTCGTATTAAATCTTAATGAAATCTGGTCATAATTCTCCTATTATAGTAAATTAATTAGTGTCAAGTCTTACTAGATGTTTTTGACCTGAGAATGTACTACTGGTAAGTAACTGTGCTGGCTGCCTGTCATTTATAAGATGTTTTTAATTTCCTTTTTTTAATCTGGTATTTGGATGATATTCAGACATTCCTCAGAACAGCAATTAATAACATTTTAGTATCAGTGTTTCATCATGGCTAATTGTGCAAGTAGCAAGACACCAGCATTTTGTGTACAGCTATTGGTGAAAAGCAGAGTATTTCTTTACATCTTGGTAGGTACAAATATTCTGTGAGGTTTTTTTCTCTTTTGAACTCTACTGTAATAGCAGCTGTTAGAATTTCCAATAGATCATCTCTCAGGGCTTTTTTTGTTTGTTTTGTTGGGTTTGTATGGGATTTTTTTGCTTGAGTGCCATGTGGGTTTATATCGAGGAGTTTTGTCAGTTTGAGAGCATTTTTGTTAGCTATTGCAGAGAATTTATTTCAGCCCTTTTCCTGTCTTCCTCCTAGCACCAAGTTTCTGCAAGCTCCTAACAGTTTTGCCTTTCTGTGATGGGCTGTTATATTAATTTTCAGAGAGCACACAGCAGGCTTTGTTGCCCACAACTCACAACTTTCGATATGAAGCAGTCACACGAATTTTTACTAGGCTGTTGCTTCTTGGCATGTTTCTTTTGATTTCGACTCCAGGCTCACTCATATATTTCTTCAGTAAGAATTAACGTATCTAGTGTTACCTTTACATGTAACCCATACCTCCTATTCCCCTTCCTCAGGGGAGGTTTAGATTGGGTATTAGGACAAATTTCTTCCCCAAAAGGGTTGCCAAGCACTGGAACAGGCTGCCCAGGGAAGTGGTGGACTTGCCATCTCTGAAGGTATTCAAAAGACATGCAAAGATGGTGCCTGGGGGCATGGTTTGGTGGTGCTGAGTTAATGGTTGTACTCAATGGTCTTAAAGGTCTTTTCCAACCAAAACCATTCTCTGATTCCATGCTGCATCTATGACACTTGTTCTTCATCAATAAGTGTAACGTGATGGCAATTGAATGCTTAATATTTCTGCCAAAATAATTTAATTCCATTTTTCTTGTTTTTAAGTGTTATCATCTATGGCCTTTTTTTGCCTTTCTTCATAATGGCAGTGTGATGTCTCCTTTGCTGTTTTTCCTTTGTATGATGACACTTTCCTTTGCTGTAAAGTTCAGCTAATATTCTTAGAACTAAAGTTAGCTTAAGAGTTATTAATAAGTAAATATTTGAATAGTAGTATATGAAGTAAAACATGTATAAAATTTTCAGCAGCTTCTGGAGATACACCAACAGATGAAATTCACCTAAGCCTTCCACTTATGAAGCTCTTTGGACCAAAGACAGTTAAGACAAGTGATAGCTATTGGTGCACTACAACAGAGTTGCACAATGTTTCTACTCTGCAACGTACTTAATCAATCACATTTTTCATTAAAGGAGGTTGGAACATGCATTTGGAAAATTAGAACTGTAGAAATTGTAGAATTACATCAGAACTAAAGGAAACAAGATTCTCAGATCTTAGTATCCACATTCTTTCCTTTGAGTTTGGCAGATGGTACCTGTCTACCAGTAGACTCTGTTCATGTTGAAAGTGAGTTCTTTGTCAGTATGTGTGAGAAAATCACTATGATTGAGCTTGCAGGAAACTTGCATTTGAAAGATTGGATTTACCTAGTGAATTTATTCTTTCAGATCCTCCAACCACCACTGTAAACAAAACCCAAGTATCAGAGAGCGTTCACACCAATGCCTATGATATTAGGACAGAACCAGAGCAAGGGAACCTCTACTCACCGGAGCAGACATCTCTCCATGAAAGTGAGGGTCTGTTGTGTGCACTTTAAATACTAGAATATATTTTGGTACTGACTGTATGAAAATGTAATGCAATTATGAATGCAAAAAGTAACAAAGTTATATCGTATTTTATTTTTGTGAAGTTGTTTGATGTTTTTATTCTTACATTGGCTTCCTACCTACAGGGTCTGTAGGTAACTCAAGAAGTTCAACACAAATGAATTCTTACTCTGACAGTGGCTACCAGGAAGCAAGCAGTTTCCATAACAGCCAAAACCTGAGCAAATCAGAAAACAGACAGCAGCATTCCCTTATTGGAACCACTAACAACCATTTGGTGAGGAGCTCGCGAGCTGAAGGGCAGACATTTGTGCAGGTATGCTCAAAATAGTCCACTCTCTCTCTCTTCGCACCCTGTCTGTATCGCAGCAAGTAGTGTATAGCCGGGCCTTCCTTTGAATAGGCTGGAATGAATGTTATTAAATAGCACTTTCATTTAACACCTTCACTGGTTAAAAAGCGGCAGTGGCTTGCAGCAAAGAGTCTTCTTTGCTGACAACAGCATGTGTGTGATCTGGTTCATTCACTGCAGCTGAAATGAAGTGACACTTCTCAGGACTCCTGACTGCAGAGTACACTACAAATGTAATATCAGGAAAGTATCACTCTCTTGAAATTCAGCTGTGATACTGGAGAAAACCTCTGAGAATGTAGCCTGTATGTAAACATAGTGCTTAAAGTAAGGTGATATTTTTATTCCTGCATCTTCTACTCTTTCTGGCTTTTTTCTCCTCCTTTTTCTTTAATCAGAATGTTAGTGAGTCAGTAACTGACAGAGCTTTATTAGCTTATACTAGAACTCTTTGCATAACTGTGCCTGAAATTCCAAAGTGGTAAAGTAGCAAGGAAAAAAAGCATAGGCACATATATAACATGGAAATCCAAATAATAATGAGTAACAGGTTTTTATTTTATTTTTTTTTATATTAAATTGCCCTTTTATATTTTAAGAAATCCTAGTTAGAAAAAAAGTTATAGGAAAACTTGAAGGAATTATGTTTAGGGTAAAAGCTACTCTTCAGCTGCTTGTATATATTGTTAAATTGCGTGTGTTTCCTGTTGACTTCTCTGTCTTACGGGAGAAAAGAATCTACTACATGTCCTAAATGATAGAACTAACACCTAGTTTTGTTTTCAAACAGCCTTCAGTAAGCATTGCTACCAACCGAGTCATGAGACGTGTCAGTTCAGTCCCATCCAGAGCACAGTCTCCCTCTTACATGGTCAGCACGGGTGTTTCCCCTTCACGGGGGTCACTGCGAACGTCTCTAGGTAGCGGCTATGGTTCTCCATCAGTTACTGAGCAAAGATCCATTGCTTCTCATGTGTATTCATCCACTACTCTGCCAGTACAGCGGGCAGCATCCCCTTATGCTGCACAGAGACCTGCCTCCCCAACGACTGTGCGGCGGATCGGGTCGATTACATCCAGACAGACAGCAAATCCCAATGGCGGGACTTCCCAATACCAAACATCAGCCAGAGTTGGCTCTCCTCTTGCCCTTACTGATGTACAAACCAGAGTAGCTTCTCCATCCCAAACTCAGCTGGGATCTTCCTCCCCAAAGCGTTCTGGCATGACTGCAGTTCCACAGCATTTGGGAACAACACTGCAAAGAACAATCCATGATATTGAACAATATGGACAGCAGTATGATATATACGAGAGAATGGTCCCTCCACGGCCAGACAGCCTTACAGGTTAGTAAAAAGGTAAAGACACAGCTTAAAACTTGGTATGAACCTACAATTAGAAAACCCTTAATGTAGTAATCAATTTATGGGTGAAGCATGGTAGCAGTACAACATAATTGTTATGGATGTATCAAATCTCGTGAGACCTCACTTGGAGTATTGTGCACAGTTCTGGTGTCCTCAACATAAAAAGGACATGGAACTGTTGGAACAAGTC
>WYDI02029954.1:0-24586 GCA_009867235.2 Psittacus erithacus
CTCCCTGGCAGAGCATGAGGCTCAGAAAGTCCTTGGTCAGAGTAAACATTACTGAGCAGTAACTAAAAACATTGGTGTTATCAGCACTGTTCTCAGGCTGAAAGTCAAAAACACAGCACTGCACTAGCTACTGAGAAGGAGAAAAATGTCTGCTACTGCTGCACCCAGGACATCTACTAAGGACCTTGAAATTGTTGAAGAGGGGAAACTGAGTCAGAGCACTTTGGCCAGGCTGGGAGGCTTTATTCAAGTACCACACCTCCTGTTACCTGTGAGGAGACACTAGAGATATCACAGGCTACTTTGGGTTGGAAGGGACCTTAAAGCTCATCCAGCTCCAACCCCCTGCCACGGGCAGGGACAACTTCTACTAAATCAGCTTGCTCCAAGCCCCATTCAACCCGGATGTGGGGCTCATTCTGGAGAGCCCTGTGTGGCTGTGGGCCCTGGAAGCTGACAGTGCTGAGCAGGCTGGAGCTGTATCCTGTCACATTGCTTTGGCATGGTGCACACTGTTATTCCTGCTGGTCCATGGCTCACGCAGCACCATCAGGTCAAGTTAACTCTGTGTCCCCTAACATGGTTAGAGCATATGTGTGTGTAGCAGCCTGCTGCGTTATAAAGACCTCCATCTTTTTAGAGTGGCTTTTTGAAGACTGGGCTGCTTGCACACCCAATCCCAGATCTAACAGGCAGCCCTGCCTCCCTTCACTGATCAGCCTCCCACTGGGGTGGGAGGTGATGTGGCTGCCCTCGTAGTGTTCAAGGCCAGGTTAGACGGGGCTTGGAGCAGCCTGCTGTAGTGGAAGGTGTCCATGCCCATGGCAGAGGTTGCAACTGGTTGAGCTTTAAGGTACCTTCAGCCCAAACCACTCTGTGATTCTATGATGCTCAAATCAACCTGGGCATATGAAGTGGGTCTGCACTATGTGCAGGACATGCAGTCCTTGACCTGGTATGAAGTCTGCCAGGACAAAATATCCCTTAATTTCTTTATGCTGGTATCTGGAGGTGGCAGCAATTTTTCTGTAGGCTCCCCCATGTTTCCTGCGTTTACAGCACGGGAGATACCCCTCCACAACACTGGCTGCTGGTGTGGCTCTGCAATCCCTCTGTACATGAAATGATCCTCACAATAGTTGTATTTTCATATCTGGGATTGCAAGGACAGGCTTTTGGGAACAGACTAGGGAGAATCCGTCACTGATAAGTCGGGGGGATAAGTAGTGTTGAGTCGCCTTTGCTAAAACCTTGAAAACAAAGCCCTGATAACATCAATAATCACAATACTTAGGTCTCAGTTTTTACCATTGCTGCTCTCAGATCCAGCAAGGAACTGGCACTGTTATGGGTAACAGTCATACAGGGACACTTGGCATGGCCACTGTTTTCCAGTGTGGCAATTGAGCCAGCAATGCTCCTGTCTGAGCCATGGTTTCATAAATGGGCAGCATTTTCCATTTGGCAAGCCAGAGGGACCCTGGGAGGAAGGCTTGCTTGGAGCACTCCAGCCTTCCCCATTGGAGACCTGCTTTCAGTTTGGTCTCAGATGTTTTTGCCTTTCTGGGTGCAATTCCCTGCAGATCCCAAGCTGGGCTGCAGGTGGAGGAGCGGGGCCATGGAAAACCAGCAATATAAATAACCCAGTCCACCTGGCTGCTTCAAAGGGATTTAATCCCAGTCTGGAAAGGGCCATTAGCAGCAAGGGCAGTGATTGCGGTGACAGACAGAACCAGGTGGGCACAGGCAGCTCTTGGATGTGCTCCAGGAAAGGGTGAGCTATTCCAAGCTCCCAGGCCAGCTTTAGCAGTTCACTGTGCCTGCCTGGCACTAGGCAGGAGATCTTGAGCCCTTCCCTGGGAGCCCAGGGCACAAAGGAAGCCACAGTGCAGCTAGTCTTCCCTGGTGACTGTGTGGTGTCTCCAAGACAAACCCAGCAAGCCCTCGCCTGGGCAGGATGAGGACAAGGTATCAGTGCTGCCTGGACAAGGAAGGCTGTGGGAAAATGAGAGGATGAGGTAGCAGAGAGGAGAAGTAGAGATGTGCAGTGCCCTGGGCCAGCACCTTTGGGTGCTAGGTTGGGAATTGGTGGCTTTACTGGTGTAGTTTGTAAGAACTGGTACCCACAGCCCAGGAACATGGTCCTGGCACTGATTGGAATCAGATGATGCTGCAGGCCAGAGTGGCATGTGGTGATGTCCTGGCTTCACCTGTAACAGTCAATTTTTTCCTTCTTAGTAGCTGGTGCAGTGCTGTGGTTTTGACTTTAGCATGAAAATGACGCTGATAGCATCGACGGTTTTAGTTGTTGCTAAGTAATGTTTACTCTGATCAAGGACTTTTAGTCTCATGCTCAGCCTGGGAGGAGGGGCACAGGAAGCTGGGGGGAAGCAGCGACAGGACACCTGACCCAAACTTACCCAACAGGGTATTCCATCCCACAGCACCTCATGCCCATTATAGAAACTGGGGGGAGTTACCTGGAAGGCCCAGATTGCTGCTTGGGTCGGGCTGGGTGTTGGTTGGTGGGTGGTGAGTGCTTGTATTGGGCATCACTTGTGTTTATTGTTTTCTTTTCCCATTTTAGTTTCATATTCTCTCCCCTTGTTGTTTCCCTTATTATTACTGGTGGTAGCAGCAGTGATTTGTGTTATACCTTAATTACTGGACTGTTCTTATCTCAACCCATGGGAGTTACATTCTTTCGATTCTCCTTCCCATCCCTCCAGGAGCCAGGGGGTGGGAAAGGAGAGGAGTGAGTGAGCGGCTGTGTGGTTCTGAGTTACTGGCTGGGATCAAACCATGACCGGTGGACAGGGTATTGCTGCCATGCTGGGGGGGATCACAGATTGGTTGGCAGCAAGGGCTGATCCAGAGGCAAGATGGGAGGCAGACGTGCTTGGTGGTGATACCAAGGGAGGTGACAGTCTGCTCTAATGGAGCATCCTCTCCCTCTTGCCTTTCCAATCCCCAGGAGAAGATCGAATATGCCTTCCTGATCTTCTTTGCCATTGAGGCCATGCTCAAGATAATTGCCTATGGGTTTCTTTTCCATACGGATGCATACCTCCGGAACGGCTGGAACGTGCTCGACTTTTCCATCGTGTCTCTAGGGTAATGCAAGGAGAGGAAGCTGCTGGTACTCAGCTTGTGTCTGGCCTGGTCCATAGCCGATCAGCTACATTGATTTTTCTACTGACTGCAAGTGGGTTTGGGAGCAACTTGTAGGCTCAGATCATGGCCTTCTGCCATGGGCCCCCTTTTCATGGCCTGACATCCGCTGGGATCCTTCTCTAACTTCCTTTATGACTCCTTCACGCCTCTGTGGTCTTCTTGCCTGGGAGAATAGGAGTAGCATGGGGTCCTCCAGGCTGTAGCACACAGGGAGAGGGCATGAGGGGATGGGAGGGTCCTCATGTGCTCAGCAGTGAAGGTGGAACCCAATGAAGGGGTGCCCAGCTACAGTAGCTGAACTTAGCCAAGAGTTCCCTGGTCCTGGCTAAGCACAGATGACAGAATCATGTCCCTCACTTTCTTGCCTTCAGAGCTCTGAACCCTCAGCATAGATGTCCTCATCTCCATCCTTATGCTCTTCTCTTTCTTGTTCTGTTTCCTTCTGCTTCTCCCCCTTCCTTCCCTGCTCTGTGCCCTGGCTCTTTCAGGCTTATTACCATGACCCTGGAGAAGCTCAACGCGAAGGAGGGAGGGTCTTCAGGGGGAAAAGGCGGCTTTGATGTGAAGGCCCTGCGAGCATTTCGTGTGCTGAGACCCCTGCGCCTGGTGTCTGGAGTGCCAAGTGGGTGCTGGGTGCCCTGCCAGCATGAATGGATTGAACCCCTGCACTGAGCCAGGGTTGGGGGCTGAGGGGCATGTCTCTTGTTGCTGCTGAATGAAGCCACAGGTTCATGTTATCCCTGAGGATAAGCAGGTTGTCAAGACTGGGGATCTGCAGGTCGGCACACATATAGCTCCCTCCATGGCTCAGTGTCATCACCTTTGGGTGGCCAGTATGAAAGGGAACAGGACATCACTCTAGTTTCTCAGGGCAGGAATCTCCTTCTCTCATAACTCATGTGAATACAGCCAGGATGAGAGCGACAGAGGGAGGGGAAAAGGGTGGAGCATGAAGCAGCCTCCAGCACTGCCTGGACTCTGGCTCTGCTGGGGTCTGCATTGTGGGTAGGGAAGGGATTTCAGTCCCAACCCACCTGTGCCCTTCTTCCCTTGGCACAGGGCATTTCAGAAGCTGCTTGTTGGAGGGGCTGGTGGAAATACAAACACCCAAAGCTGTTTAGGAAGCAGTTGACCTCCTCTCTCTTCTCCTTGGTGCAGGTCTTCAGGTCGTCCTAAACTCCATCATCAAGGCTATGGTGCCCTTGCTCCACATCGCCCTGCTGGTCCTCTTCATGATCATCATTTATGCCATCGTTGGGCAAGAGCTCTTCAAGGGCAGGATGCACAAGACCTGCTACTACCTAAGGACGGGTAGGGCTGTGGTAGGATTCAGTATGGCAGAGGTGTCTTTGTGTGGCTGCTGTGGGGACTACAAGGGTTCTGTGGGCAGCAGAATGTCTGATCTGGCCTGGGAGTGTGGCAGGACCAATGTTTGGTATAGCACACAGCTTGGTGATGGTATGTGGTGTGAGGAGGTGGTGAAAGGGGACCCAGGAAGTGCTGGGACTTGCTCTACTTGACCTGACCTGTTGCTTACACCATGGCTTTTCCCCTCAGATGTGATTGCCACGGTGGGATCAGAGAAGCCAGCCCCATGCACCAGCTCTGGCCATGGGCGCCACTGCACCATCAATGGCACCGAGTGCCGAAGCGGGTGGCCGGGGCCCAACAATGGCATCACACACTTCGACAACTTTGGCTTTGCCATGTTGACTGTCTATCAATGCATCACCATGGAGGGCTGGACAGAAGTCCTCTACTGGGTAGGCTCCAGCAGCGTGGACTTCGTGCTCAGCTCAGCAGAGGTTTTGCCTCAGAGCGGGGAATTCCCCCCAGAATACAGGACCCTGGAGCAGGGCTAGGTCTCTGCCAGTGAAAGATCCTGCCCCCACCAAGCATCATCATGTAATGTGCCAAGCAATGTCTCCTGCATCTCTGCAGGCACTGCCCAAGCTGTCTTTGCTCTCCAGATAGATGGGAGGGATGCTCCAGCTCCCACCTTTGTGAAGAGGTACAGGCCAGGCACAGCAGCGGCTGGCTGATGGATGCTCTTCCAGCAAAACCCCACACTTTACAGTCCTCAGGAGATTGTCTTGCTGAGGCTTAGGCATAGGGCTGATGTTTAAATCTGCTCCCAAAATGCTTGGGTCTGGCATTGCCTCTGCTAGAACCAGAGGCAGAGTCCTAAGAAGCCAATGCTCAGTCAGGTTTATCTACTGTCATCCCAAGCACTCACTTCAAAGGGGACAAAGCTCATAGAGGCTATTGAGGGGGGCCCTGTAGTGAGACAGATAGCAATCGGTGTGCTCAGAATGCTTCATCTGCCTCTCTCCTTGCCAGGTAAATGATGCTATTGGGAATGAATGGCCCTGGATCTACTTTGTCAGCCTTATCTTGCTTGGCTCCTTCTTCGTTCTCAACCTGGTGCTGGGGGTGCTCAGTGGGTAAGTGCCACCCTGTCCATTCTCCGTGCCAGCATGATCAGAGTGTGGCCACTGGCTAGTTTTAGCTATACAAGAAGGAAGTCTGGAAAAATTTCTGTTCCTTTTCCACTTGCATTCCTCTCCTCCTTTTTTCTTTTTTTGCATGCTTAGAAAGCCTGAGCTGTGGGTCAGGACCCCCATTCTCACTGGTACCTACAGCGCTGCCTTCCTGTTGTGAGGAAAACACCTTTGATATGAATGCAAGGGATCCAAGAGGATTATTGTTAGTCTAATTAATGCTTCCACAGTCTCATCCAAATACAATAATGAACTATCGTGTGTCTGGTTACAATGATCCTAAGACTTCTATGCCAAATGATTCAATTAGGGCTAATTCGCATAGTACAGTTAAAGCTGCTCTGCACAAAGTATCGCTGGTGCACTACTCAACCTACTAAGCACTGATGTGGTAAGGTGCCAGCATACTGATTGTGTTACTGGAAAGTGTTGTGATCCTGAGGAGTGAGAGGAGCTTTTCTTCTCAGTTCTGTGTAAGGTCAGGGTCATTTTTATATGTTTCAATCCTGTGTGTGCAAGTGGATCGCGCTCATCATCTCTATATACCCTAATTACATGGATTTGTTAGTCCTTTTCTGTGGCAAGAACCATACAAATGCACAAGATTAAACCAAATTGGGTATTAATATGACTAAAGCAAAGCTCAAACCCACAAGACAGACCACAAGCACCTGCCCCTTGCATGAGGTTGGCTGTTACAGCAGGATGAGATGGATCATAGTTATCTGATCCTGGAGTAAGTTGCAGGCTCAGCAAAGTACCTAATTTTTTTATTTTTTTTTTTGCAAATATAGCTGAATTATGCTTGAGATCAAGAAAATCCACACAGAGTCCTGAGGCTTCATATGTCTGATTATTGTTATAGGGTCTGGGGCCTATTACTAATACATGGCAACACCAGACTGGCTGGGTAGCAGCTCTATAGTCCTGCCAGATACCAGCATTGAAAATAAATTGATTTAAGAAAGAATGAGACGGGTAGCCCCCCCTGCATTGGCAGACTTGTCTTTTCCATGTCACGATGAAAGAAGTGTCCTGTTTACTTGCCATGTGATGAGCTCACCTTCCCCAAATGGAGAGCTTGGACCAACTTTCTGTCCCCCAGTGGGTGAGACCCCACTTGCTGTAATCCTTAGCAGGGCTGGAGAACTCCCCCAGCCTCCAACGTCTAGCATTAGCTGGCCTGTCCAACCGCAGCATCCTGCAGCAAGGAGCTCCCAAAGATCAGCCAGTGGTAGGGAAGAAACCCTGCCTGCCATCAGGCATCAAGTGATGATCCCCCATGATCTTGAATCATGGAACAGGGTCAAGGAAGATGAAAGTCACTGGAGCAATCTACTGGTAGCACTGGATTGTGGGATACTTCAGGTTTTTCTCTTTCTACAAGGCCTGGCGTAGGGCTGTGGTATGTAACCTCCACACCATCCCTCTCCTGGTCTCACTCTGCTGCTTGCCTTGTCCCAGCGAGTTCACCAAAGAGCGTGAGAAGGCCAAGTCACGCGGCACGTTTCAGAAACTGCGGGAGAAGCAGCAGCTGGAGGAGGATCTCAAGGGCTACATGGACTGGATCACCCACGCTGAGGTCATGGACAGTGACCGGGCCAGGGGAGAAGGTACCAGCTCTTCTTGGTCAAAGACCCTTTGTGTGAGGGTTGGGTTCCTAACACTGGCTATCCTAGTGAGGTAGGGTAGAGACATCTGGAGAGCTCACAAAGACTCATTTTGCTTGAAACCCTGTGAAAAAAATGCTTTGACTTCTGCGGAACAGTTTCCTTCCTCTCTTTTTTTCTTTTTCTTTCCTGTGTCATTTTATTGACCCAAACTAACAACAGCTTGGCCCTCATCTCCACCCTAACCACTGTATTTAATATTTGCAGACTACTAGCAAGACGTAGGTATCCTTTGACAAAATGCACTTGGAATAGCCATAAGAAGCCATGAGGAGCATGTGCGCTTTTGAGTGCAGGGCAGAGAGCTGGGTTGCTACTTCCAGCACTAACAGATACAGGAATTTCTCACTGTTGCTTTACACTTTGAATGGATTAGAAGTGGCTTAGGGCAGAAGGTGAATACACAGGCATCAAATCAAGGACTTCACAAGGTCTGGAGTGCTCTGCCACTCTGCCTGGTGAAATAACATTTTATGCCTCAAGCTGAGCAATACATGCGTGCAAAGAGCCTTTGGAAACAGTGGGGAGAGTTAAAATGCTGTTACAAACTTCCTGTTGTTCAGCATTTGCTCAATCACAGCTGATCCTGGTTTTCTCTGTGCTGGGAGTATCTCACACTAAGGGAGCCTATACACGCACGGCTATCTTGTTAAGATGCTTCTCTGGGTTGCTGCTGCTTTTCTTACTGCAGGGCAGATGTTCCTGATGTCTCCTACTTGGTTGCGCCTGATACTCAAAAACTTTCTGCCCAAACTCTTGCTGCTGTCTCCCTGGGCCAGCATTTCTTCATTTCACTTCTGATGGGGAAGCTCAATCCTGATGTGCTCCTGGGGGAGGTTCCCTCCCACATGTTTTTCCCAGGGGCTCCAAGGTAAGCCTGGATGTCATTTCCTCCTTAGGTATGATGCCATTGGATGAAGGAGGGTCAGAGACAGAGAGCTTGTATGAAATTGAGGGCATGAACAAGTGGATTCTCTACTTGTAAGTATGAACTTGCTGAACCATCTGCTGCTCTGCATGTGAGCTTGCCCAGTTTCCCACTTGCTGTCCTGGCTGGGCCAGGCTTTCCTGTCAGCCAGTGCTTTCTGGGGGAGACCAGGGGCTGTGTGCTCAGGAGGAAATGCAAAACATGGAATTTTGCTCAGGTACTGGCAAAAAGCCACTTTTCAAGGTGAACAACCTCTTCACTTTGGTACCAAGCTCTGAGCATCTTCCCATGGCCCGTGCATCATGTCTTGTGTTTGAGTAGCTGGGCCTGTAGCAAACAACCCGAGGTGACTGTAGGCCAAAAAGGAGTCAGGAGGTGTTCGTGTGAATGAACTACAGTGCCTGGGTGAAGGAACCAAGTGCCAGGGGCAGGGTTATGTTCTTCAGCCCCTTCAGGGAAAGCCCTGGAGAAGGGAGCAGGACTTGCTGCAGGCCCTGCTGACCCTTTGGCTTTCCCTGCAGCCGTCAGTGGAGGCGTTGGAACCGAATGTTTCGTAGGAAGTGCAGAGACGTGGTGAAGTCTAAGTTCTTCTACTGGCTTGTCATCTTGCTGGTGGCCCTGAACACCTTCTCCATTGCCTCCGAGCACCACTTACAGCCAGAATGGCTGACACAAGTGCAAGGTGAGCAAAAAGCCTGAGGAAGGGGGAGGGCCTGGGACACTCTACTGCGACACATGTGAACTCTTACTGTGCATGCACAGGGCCTGTTAGATGCACACAAACACAACCTGTACACAAGTGTGTGTGCACCATCCCCACTGCACTGTCACACAACTGCACATGTGTGGTGTGCACAGTTACACACGCCCAGCGTATTCCTAGGGACATGGGTTTATATGGTGAGCACACGTAGTATTTACATTTATACATTTATACATATTATGTGCAAACACACATTGCATGCACTCACACCACACATGATTTTGCATGCAGTCACACTACCTGCACCCAAACGCATGAAAACACACATAGACAGGAGTCCATCTGTGCACACATGTACACAGCTCAGCCATGCACATACGCACACATGCACTGCCCAATACACATGCATATACCACAGGGACTCACATGCACTGCACTCTGACATGGACAAGCACACAGTGGCTCATTACCCTCCTCCTCATCTCTCTTTCCTGTGTGCTCCCTGAGAAACAACCTCTGTGGAGCTGAGCAGCGCTGCCTTCCTTCCCTCTCTGCTGTGCCCTTCTGGGGTGAGGAGGTCTGTGCTCTGATGGCCTGTCTCTCCTGCCCCAGACAATGCCAACCGGGTGCTGCTAGCCCTCTTTGTGGCCGAGATGTTGCTGAAGATGTATGCGCTGGGCCTGCGCCAGTACTTCATGTCACTCTTCAACCGCTTTGACTGCTTCGTGGTGTGTGCAGGGGTCCTGGAGACCATCCTGGTGGAGCTTGGTGCCTTGTCACCCCTGGGCATCTCTGTGCTGCGCTGCATCCGGCTCCTCCGTATCTTCAAGATCACCAGGTTGGGCAGGGAGCTCTGTGGGTGCTGGTGGTTCATGGTTCCCAGGCATCACTGACCTTGACTCTGGAGAGGGCTGCAGCATGAGCAGTTTCTGGATGGAGGAACAAGGCCAAGCTGGGGATTTCTGTCTCCAGGACAGGACTTGCTGGAAGTCTCCTGAGCTCCCTCTCTCGCTCTGGGTTTTGGGCTGTTGTAAATGGGAGTGCCGTAGGCCAGGACTTCAGGCTTCTCTTTCTGGCACCAACATGCTGTGTGTTCGTCCCTCTTCCCCCATTGCTTGTTGTGCCCTGTGCAGGCATCCTGCCTGTCATACCACATCTGGAGCTTCATTTCCACCTCTTGGGGCCTGGCTGGAGCAGTCTGAGTGCCCAGCCTGTGAGTGGTGCTGGTTCAGAGCCCCCCCTTGCTGGGCTGCCAGCATTTGCCCCTGGGACAAACAGTCTGTTCCCTGAACCTACCTGGTCCTGTCCACAGTCTTCCCAGCTCCTTCACCTCCTGTCTCTCCTCTCCCCAGGTACTGGACATCCCTGAGCAACCTGGTTGCCTCCCTGCTCAACTCGGTCCGCTCTATTGCCTCTTTGCTCCTCCTCCTCTTCCTCTTCATCATCGTCTTCGCCCTGCTGGGTATGCAGCTCTTTGGGGGCAAGTTTGACTTTGAGGACATGCAAGTGCGGCGCAGCACATTTGACAACTTCCCCCAGGCCCTCATCAGTGTCTTCCAGGTATGGGACTATGGGAAGTGTAGAGGGAAGCTGTAGAACATCTCTCCTGGGCCATGGGTCTCCTGGGCCATGGGTCTCCTGGCAAGAGCTGGTGCTCAGAGAGACGTAGTCTTCTGGGAGGTGTGGCTTTGGAGTGGGGAAATGTGGGGTCATGGGCAGGTATAGGGCTGAGCGGGGAGGTGGGATTTGGTTTGGCCATGGAGCTGTAGGGGCTGTGAGGGTTTGGTGCTGGAGCCATAACGGCAGCATCAAGTTATCAGGGCTCTTGAGTCCCTGTTTCTGCTCTGCTCCCAGATCCTGACCGGGGAGGACTGGAATTCAATCATGTACGATGGAATCATGGCCTATGGTGGCCCGTCCTTTCCTGGCATGCTGGTCTGCATCTACTTCATCATCCTCTTCGTTTGTGGGAACTGTATCCTCTGCCTGCCAAGGCCCAGGCTCCCTGTACCTAGCCCCATAGATCAGCTACACAGGACTGTAAAGGGAGGAAGAGGGCACTTCCTTAAGCTTTTCAGTGCTTGCCTTAAGCTTTTCAGTTCTGAACAGCACAGGGACAAACCACAGGCTTCAGGGCTTGCATTGGTGGTGGCTGGGGTATGGAGTCTGGAGTAAAGGATCCCAGGGGGCAGGTTTGGATGAGCGTCAGGCATAGATTCAGCCATCAGCTCTGAGCTCTGGCCTCACCCTCCAAACCGGAACCAAGTTCATGTCCTTAGTGCTGTCCTCCAGATATCCTCCTCAATGTCTTCTTGGCCATCGCAGTTGATAACCTGGCTGAGGCTGAGAGCCTGACCTTAGCCCAGAAGGCTAAAGCGGAGGAACGCAAGCGGCGGAAGATGTCCAGGTGAGTCCTGCAATCCCTGTCCAGGTGCTTTGGTGTGAGGGGACAGAACAGCATTGCCCGTGCCCTTGCCCAGCATTCAGTTCCTACTCTCTCCTCCTCACCACTCAGACATTACCCAGAGAAGTCTGAAGATGAGAAGCAGATACTGGCAAAGAAGCTTGAGCAGAAAGCAAAGGGAGAAGAGATTCCCACAACAGCTAAGGTTAGTGCTGGTGGATCTGAGCGTTGGGGAACTCCTGATCCTTGGGGACCAGGCTCCTCTCACCAGCCAGGAGTGACAAAGGCTTGGAGCCAGCCTGGGTCTGGACTCCCCTGGGCCAGAACTACTCCTCACCTTAGCATCCTCTGGTGATGGGGGTGCTCTAGGCCCAGGCAGGACATGTTGCCTGGTGAAATAGACCCATTACTGGGTATCCTTTTCCTCTGATTCATTTCCTTGGCCACAGCTAGTGAATGGGCTGGTGTAGATCAGTGTGGAGGAGAGCAGAGCATGTCAGCAGCCTCCCAGGCCTCCTTTATGTACACACCAGCATTCCCTATCTGCAAACTCCTCTATTCAGCTGTGATAAGATGTCTCTTGATAAGCATCTGGCCAACAGCTACTTCCCTATCCACTTTCCAGAGATTCCCCATGAGAACTCACTCAGGCCTTAGCCCCATGTCTTATTCCACTCATAGTAGAGGTGCATGGCCCCAGGCTCTTGCCCAGCACATATTTCCCTGTCCCATCCTCTTGGTATTGCTTTTTGCTCGGTTTGCAGCATCCCTGAGGTGTTTCCCCTCACCCTGCTCCATCCTGGGCCAGGACTCCATGTGCTTGATGCTGTATGGGCACCAAGAGACACTGCTTGCCCACATGGCTTCCCAGTTGACAGGGTCTGGGCAGCAGGCCACATTTGGCAGCAGTACTGGCACACACAGCTGCATGTCCTCCTCTCTATCTTTCTTTTATTTCAGTTAAAAGTGGACGAATTTGCATCCAGTGTCAATGAGATCAAAGACCCCTACCCTTCTGCTGACTTCCCAGGTGAGACTTGTCCCTGGAAGGGCAGCAGGAAAGCTGGCACTGCACTGCAGAGAGATGCTGCCAGTACACTGGCTGTGTGAAGAGCAAAGGATGTAGTGACCTTCTGCCAGGCTTGGGGTACTGAGGTCCTGGCGCAGATGCCGAATTAGGATCAGAGGATTGTCCATAAGGTGACATTCCCTTTCTGAGTGAGTCTTTCCTTTTCCCTCCTTGTGGCCACCCTGCAGGTGATGATGAGGAAGATGAGCCTGAAATTCCCCTGAGCCCTCGGCCACGTCCCCTTGCAGAGCTACAGCTGAAAGAGAAGGCCGTGCCCATGCCTGAAGCCAGCTCCTTCTTCATCTTCAGCCCAACCAACAAGTAAGCACTAACCTTTCTCCTTGCACTGTGGAACCAGGCCTGGGTACCTCTGGCACTGACCCTTCCCAATGGCATCCTACTTATGCATAACAGCCAGGCCTGAAGGGAGCCAGCTCACTGGGAAGTCTTTTCTGTGGAAGGGCTGGGAAGGATATCCCTTCATACTTAGGGCTTTCCTGTCCTCAGGGTTTAGCCATAACCCTCTTCCCAGGCTCCCATGGCCCTATCTGCTATCCGTCTGACCCCTTGCAGCATCTCATGCCATTCCTGTCCCTGGCAGGTTTCGGATGCTGTGCCACAGGACTGTCAATGCTACCTGGTTCACCAACTTCATCCTGCTCTTCATTCTCCTCAGCAGCATCTCGCTGGCAGCTGAAGATCCCATCCGCGCTGAGTCCTTCCGTAATCAGGTGCCCATGTAGCTGTGGAGGGTTGGGATGTGTAGGAAAGACCTCGTGGAGACCCCAGGTCTCCATTAAGCAGAGACCTGCTTGCCAGATGTCATGCCTAGGCAGGTAGCTGTGATTTCATCCCTACCTCTGGGAGAGCAATACACTCTGGGAGAAGATGCTAGCTGTGTTCTCCATTTTGGGAGAGTTTTTACTGCTCCATGTCTCAGTTTACTTCTAGGTGAAGAGATCCACCTGACAGGGTGTGGGAGATTACCTTGGTTGAAGGCTGTGGTGGCTTATTTAGGATAGGGACATCCTGGGAGATGGCAAACTGCTGTGTGCAGCACCTGGAAATGCTGCTGGCACGGAGCACTGATAACCACAAGTCTATCCACATGAGGCACAAATGGGTCTGCACCCATGCAGTGTCTGACAAGGGATGGGTTGTCTCAACTGAGAACTCAGGACACTTTTAGGGTTCAGATGCTTTCAGGTGAATCAGGTCAAGCCTCACTTACTGGAAACTGAGAGCTGCAGGTTGGATCATGCAGTTGAGAATATCAGCAAAGCTGAGGGAAGTTAAGGAGTCCTCTTGGCACTGGGTTTGCAGACTGTCAACTAAATAGGCTCCCCAGTCCACAGAGTAAGGGCCAAACCCCCAGTGCCAGAATGTTTGAACACCCTGGAGCATTTCTCATGTCGTGCACATCTCATTCAGTTTTGGTGCTTCTGTCTACAGATCCTTGGATACTTTGACATTGGTTTCACCTCTGTCTTCACAGTTGAAATTGTCTTGAAGGTGAGTCCCTCTGCCCTGTGCATGATTCAGCCCATGGGTCTAGACTGTTCTGGCCATGGACATTTGTGCTTTTTGAGCGGAAGCTCAAGGTCACAGCAAGAAGGTGCCAGCTGATCCTCACAACCCAGAGTTTATGCAGTCTAGGTGGTGTATGACCTGCCCCAGCAGCTATAGTCCCCTCCAGAGAGGTCACCTGTGTGATAGGGACAGGAGGGCCATGGTACCAGCAGGTTTGTTCCAGCATGCTCCATTGAGAAAGCAATGGAAATACATGGAGTAAGAGTTATTCAAGCAGCTGCTGCATGTTGCTTCCACTCCAAGTCTCTTTTCTCTTTAATTTGCTGAGTGACTGGGAAGTGTTTTGTCTCCAATACAGAGGATTTCAGCTGAAGTCAGCTTCCTGCCTGGCTGCAGAGGTCTGAGCAGGATAAGGTTCCCAGGCCTTGAGTGCCTTGTCTGCCCCAGGGCTGTGGAGGGACCATGCCCCCAAGCCCTGCCTGGCTTCTCTCCTAACTCCTTCTGCTTCCCAGATGACAGCCTATGGTGCTTTCCTGCACAAAGGCTCCTTCTGCAGAAACTCATTCAATATCCTGGACTTGCTCGTGGTCGCTGTGTCCCTCATCTCCATGGGAATTGAGTAAGCACTTCCACGCTTGGCAGGGTGGGTACTGCTCTGTTCAGCCTGGCAGGGCAGCTGGGGTGCTGTTCCATCCTCTGCGCTGGATGGAGGAGCAGCCAGCCCAAGGGCTGGGCATTAGCTCATGTGTTAACCTCCATAAAGCCACGCTTAGGGGGACAGGGCATGGACAAAAGGGAGGCAGGAAGACCAACTCCTGGAGTGTCAAAGGGTAGGGATTCAATTTGGAGCTGATTTCTCCAGCTGCCAATGTCCCTTGGCCTTATGTGGGGTGATGACATAGTGATATATATGTCTCTGCCATCCTTGCCCCTCACCCTTGCTCCCAGCCTGGCCTCTGTGGCTGCTTTGTGGGGCTGTGCCAGCCTGGCCCGGGCAGGGGAATCGCCCTATCTCACCTCTGCTTTCTTCCTCAGGTCCAGTACCATCTCAGTGGTGAAGATCCTCCGAGTGCTGAGGGTTCTGAGGCCTCTGCGAGCCATTAACAGGGCAAAGGGACTGAAGGTAAGAGGGAGACTAAGGGTCCTCAGCCCATGGGGTTCCTCCTGGGAGGTTATGTGGCAGAGATCATGCCCTGTGAGGCCAAAATCTCAATTCCCACTCCCTTTCCTGTGGGACAAGGTGTGCCCCATCCCTGTTTTGGCAGGCTTCCACTCCTCCTGAGGCCCATCCCTGCAGTGAGAGGGAGTGGGACACGCAGCAAGGGCTTGCCTCATGTGTGCATTGTCCTTGACCTCTGCAGCACGTGGTCCAGTGTGTGTTTGTGGCCATCAAGACTATCGGTAACATTGTGGTCGTCACGACATTGCTGCAGTTCATGTTTGCGTGCATTGGGGTCCAGCTCTTCAAGGTGAGAGGTATCTGAGGTGGGCAGGAGAGTGTTCTGCTCAGACACATCCTCTTCTGGTCATAGTTCTTGGGATGGTGTCTCCCAGTGTTGAGATCAGCACAGGCCATACTTTGCTCTGCACGAGACCATCCTGCAGAAGAGCCTGCAGTGGAGGGCAGGAAACACCCAGGATACTGTCAGATCCTGACAGTCCATATAAAGGGGCTAGGTAATGCCTCAGTTTCCCCATTCTAAGGTGGCAAGTGCTTCTGACTTCCTCTGTGCTTTGGATGCAAAGTGTTTCCTTTTACACAGTACATCTCCTTTGCTCTGGGCCTTGGCTGCTTCGAGGCAGAACTGGCCTTGGCTGAACTCAGCTTTGTTCTCATAATAGGGCTGAAACTCCCAGCCAACTTGGGGAGAGCTTTCAGGGCACCCTGCAGACTGAGCAGAGCTGTCAGCATACCTCAACTTTCAGTTAGTTCTATGGCTACTGCTTTCTTCTCTATTTTCCAAATAGTTTGCTCGCAGATAGGATGAGCTAGATGAGTCTCAGCTCAGGGCCCTAGGAGATTTGTTCCCATCATTAAGCAATGTTAGTCTTAGCCTGGGATTGACTCCAGGCTCCTGAAACACCCTGTGAATGGCATTTGTTGGCGTGCAGAGCAGGGAAGCCAGTGGTAGTGCAAGGCAGAGGCCAGAGCCAGCATGAAGCCAAGGTGGGAACTGACAGGGTGGGCTTCTGAATCACAACAAAATCATTGCCTCTTCTGACCTCTGTTAAATGCAGGGCAAGTTCTATAGATGCACAGATCCATCCAAGCTGACGGAGAAGGAGTGCAGGTAAGAGCTCTTTTGCAGCTCGGCCTCAGGATGGAGAGCAGAGAGCTCGTGGGGGCCATTCTTCATGGGGATGTTGCATCCAAAGAGTGGAGCCAAGGTCTCATGCTGTTCTCCCTCCCCCTGGGGTAGATCTGAAACAAGCACAGGGCTGTCCTCCCCTCCCAGGGATCAGAGAGCACTGTCCAACACTGCAGTGGGTGGGCTGAAAGGAAGCCCTGCCTGGTGACCACCACATCCCTTCTGCTGCAGGGGTTACTTCATCAACTATGTGGACGGGGACCCCACGCAGATCGAGCTGCAACAGCGTGTCTGGTTGCACAACAACTTCCACTTCAACAACGTATTCTCAGCCATGATGTCCCTTTTCACTGTCTCCACCTTCGAGGGCTGGCCAGAGTGAGTCTGAGGCCTCTTGAGGGGTTGGTCTGTGGTGGGAGCACATCACTGCTGCAGGCATTTACTGTGATAAAGAAAAAAGAGCTGCCCAGGCTGAGGAGCAGGGCTAGCCATGGCTAGCTGCAGTGGCTGTGGAGCTCACAAGGTCATCCCAGCAGCACTGTGCCACTGATCTGAGATGTCCTTAGATCTCTTCATAACCTTTGAGAGGAGAAGTGATCTTTCCAACCTAATTAGGGTCTCTGTTGCCTCGCTTTCCCTCCTGTAGGCTGCTATACATGGCCATTGACACTAATGCTGAGGATACAGGCCCTATCTACAACTACCGGGTGGAGATTGCAATGTTCTTCATCATCTACATCATCCTCATTGCCTTCTTCATGATGAATATCTTTGTGGGCTTTGTCATTGTCACCTTCCAGGAGCAAGGGGAGAACGAATACAAGAACTGTGAGCTGGACAAGAATCAGGTAATGGGACGCCGTGCAGTGGTGCTGGTGGTGCTGGGCCTGTGCCTGTGCCCCGGCACTGTCCTGGGGTCACATCTGCCCTCCTTTCCCCAGCGCCAGTGTGTGCAGTATGCGCTGAAGGCTCGCCCGCTGCGATGCTACATCCCCAAGAACCCTTACCAGTACCAGATCTGGTATGTGGTCACCTCCTCCTACTTTGAGTACCTCATGTTCTTCCTGATTCTGCTCAACACCATCTGCCTAGGCATGCAGGTAACGGGCACAGTGGTCACCAGGGATGGTGGAGGGATGTCCTCAACAGGTCAGCTACCTCTAAGAGAGCTTCTGGGGGGGAGATCTTTCCTACACAGCAAAGCTCATGGTGTGTGCTCAGCACCCCTGGGGCAAGGTGTGGCTGATTGGATGTGGGGAGCCCAGAGAAGGGGCTGCATGGGGGAAATTTCCTTTCTGCTGAGCATTGATAAGCCATAGCCCTGGGAAGGGGTTCTGCATCCAGTACACACCTCTGAGCTCACAACAGAGGCTGTACCTGCCATAGGCTAACATGGCTTCTTCTGCCTTCTCAGCATTACAACCAATCTCCAGAAATGAACCATATCTCAGACATCCTCAATGTGGCCTTCACCATTCTCTTCACCCTGGAGATGATCCTCAAGCTTATGGCCTTTAAAGCCAAGGTAAGGGGAGAGCATGGTCCAGAGAACAGAAGAGGGCCCCTGGCCAGGCCAGGGTGAGTCCATTTACCCTGCATTTGGCATCACTTAAGTACAAGCACCCCCAGGCCTCCAAATCCAGAGAACTCGTGAGTTGGGGACCCTGTGCACAGGACCTGCTCTGGAAAGACTACTGTTTGTCAGGGCTACCCTTGCTAGCCACATCCAACCCAAGCCAGCCAGCCAGTGTTCCCATCTTCAGGGTCATCTGTCATTGGTGTGGCCACCTTGGTCTACCCTCCTCATTTCCTACTATTGTAAGACAGGCCCAAACAATTGGTTAGAGGGTACAATGTCTGACCACCATCCCTTTTTCTGGTTCTTGCTGAGGTGCCAGAGGTCACTGGTGATCCTTTTGGTACTCCTCCTTCTGGGAACCAGCATCTCTCTCCTCCTTGATTTAACCCTTGGGTGTTCACTCTTCTTCTCTGGCTCTTCCCTGACAGGGCTACTTTGGGGACCCCTGGAATGTCTTTGACTTCCTGATAGTGATTGGCAGCATCATTGATGTCATCCTCAATGAGATTGATGTAAGTGTTGGGCTGCTCCTGCTCCTGCAGCACCACTGCCAGCACCCACCTGAAGCTGCGCCCTGTGGCGAGTGCTCCTGTCCCCTGAGATCCTATGGAAAACAGTCTACTCACTCAGGACTGGACCACACACAGAGGGAAAAAGGGTTTCCCCAGCTCCCTGCACCCACAGGACACTGCTGTCCCATGCCAGGAGAGGGTCAGCCACATCAAATTGCAAGGCTTTTGTGTGTGTCCCCTTATACAGGGATCTATCCATATACACATCCTGACTGTGTATGTGTGTATGTGTTTACTTTAGACACTCTTCCAGATGTCTACACCATATAACCTACATGGCTGGGTGGCTGCAGGCAGTGGCTATATGGGAAAGGCTCTGCTGGGAGCATTTTCAGAGCAGTGCTGGGCAGTGAGTGTGCCACTGCCTTTCATAGCACTGGGACATCCACCCCCTGTGTCTGGCACTGAAAATGTCCCTCTGCACCAGGAAGTCATGGGCTGTATTTAGCAGATGTGATGGTAACTCTAGAAGTAGCTGTAGGATATGATATGTTCTAGATTAACCCTCTCTAGTGACTTTGCATGCTGTCTCCTTGCAGGAACAGGGCTGTGTCTGGCAGAGCTGCTGCCACTGCCACCCCTGTGCAGAGTGACCTGCAGCCATTCTCTATGCTGGGGAAGAAAGGGTGTTTAGGGGCCCTTGGTGGCAGTCACCTTCTTCTCTGTAGGGTGGTCTAGGCCTCACAGAGCTGGGGTGAGCAAAACTATTCATTTTCCTCTTCTGTGACAGCAACATGTTCCCCTCTGCACAGTCCTGCACGCTGCTACTACTGTCCTCCAGCCTCTGGGCTTCTCAGCCTTGATGAGCTCCCAGATCTCATGCCAGTGCCAGCAGCTTTTATCTGTCACCAGGTCTCCCAAGACTCCATCCTTGGTCCCCAAGCACCTGTGACCTGGTTTTCCATTGTCTGTAGGGTATCATTTCCTAGTGTGCTACCTACTTCACCATCCTGTTGTCACTCGACAATTAAGTTCAAAGGGTGCTTTAGGCACCCTTAGGTGTCACTGGGCAAAGATTTTCAGTCCCTGTGGAACAAGAGACCAGGTCAGCTGGCAGATGCCAAAGTGCTGCTGTGCTTGCCCATGGGCCTGTGGGGATGCCAGGGACACAGGTCAAAGGCACCCAGAGTAGTGCAGTGCCCTGGCTGGGCTGACAGGGACTGATCAGGTACTTGCACTCCTCTGGCAGTGGCAGAACTGTGCAGGAAGGCCAGGCAGGATCTCAAGAACGGTCCTATGTGGCCTGAGCTTCCCTGGTCTCCCCCAGGTCTGGGTGCTGGGGTCACTGAGAACACTGGTTTCCCTCCTAGTCTCCCAAGCTCTTCAGGGGCCTCTGTCACAGGCAGATCTGCTCTGGCAAGTCTCATGCCCAGTAACCATCTATGTGCCCTCCTGAGAGCAGAGCCCCTTGTGGCTGCCTCACCTTTCCTCCATGTGCTTTTTTCTCCATCCAGCCCACATCTCTGCCAGCATCACCAGGTTTTCCAAGCCATCTGGTGATGTGTAGGGGGGATTAGGGGGCAGGGGGGCAACCTCCCTTACTGGTAAGTCCTCCTCCCTGCTGAGAGGTGAGTGCAAGTTGGGTCTATTACCTCTGGTCCCCAGAGACTGTTTGCAACCCTTGCACCTATCATAGCTCACCCAGCTGCTGCAGGCTGCAGGGGTGGTGGGTGATACCTTGCAACAGCCAAGCCATTCCCGGTGGCACCTGGGCACACACCTCTGGTTTGCAAAGTCTGTCCTCTCATGTCTTTCCATTCTACCTCTTTTCTCCTCCCTCATGTCTCTCTGTGTGTGGCTGCCAGGGTAAAGTGGTGGGGAGCGTTGTGCTGTCAGGCGTTCTCTGCTGGCCACCACAGCCAGATCCTCACAGCTCTTCAATCGCAGAATCATAGAATCAACCCGATTGGAAAAGACCTTTAAGATGATCAGGTCCAGCCTTCAACCCAGGACTGCCAAGTCCACCACAATCATTGAGTTCCCCCAAAGCCCAGGGGTACTGAGATGTCTGAGGCAGGAGGTAGGTAGGGATGGGGGCCCCTATGGCAGTGCTACCCCAGGCTCTAAAGTGTAGGGAGGTGGCAGTGTCTATGTTCCTGGGTCACTGGTGCCATGCTTGCCCTGGAAGCTCAGCCGCTTCACAAACACCAAGCCTCCCAATCTACCCAAAGCCTCCTGCAATCACTTTAGCTTGCCTTCATATCCCACCTGCAGCATCCATGGACCTGACCTGAGAAGCAAAATTACACAGTCCTGAGATATGGCCTAGATTTCCTGGCCCATACACCCCTGCCCCTTTGATGTGTATGTCACAGCAGGGGAGATGCATTGCAGTACAGAAGTGTGTAAGTCCTTCATGATCACTGTGTTTCCCTGGCATCCATCCACTGCGTCTGTCCTTCAAAAGTCACCTTGTCTGTAAGCCTGGGTGATGGTGGGTCTCTGTCTCTCCTTCCCCTATGTTCTTCCCTTTGTCCCCAGTTTTCATCCCACTCTTCTCTTTCTGTGTCTTCTTCTTCTTCTGCAACCAGCCATCCTTTCCTCCCTCTCATTTCTGCACCATTTCTCCTGCTGACTCTCTTGTTCTCTTGACAGACTGTTCTTGCATCCAGTGGTGGATTGTACTGCCTCGGCGGAGGCTGCGATAGCATTGTAAATATCAGCTGCATGTGCTTGTGGTGTGCCCCTCTCCACCTCGCTGCCCATGGTCCTGCCAATGTGCCTGTGACTGGTGTTTGCATGCGTCCTGCATGGCATTAAGACACACCAGACCCAGCTGTTCTCTCTAGGGTGTAGCTGTCCCCTTTCTGAGAGGGACCTGGGTCAAGACACCCCATGCAGACACTTCTTCCCATCCTGAGATGTGCCGAGCTCTTCGCCAGCCCTCCTGGCTCTATCTGATGGCCCAGCAGCAACCCACTTCCCAGCACTGTGGTACCTGACCTGAACGGAGCGCCTAACAAAGGTGTCTATGGCTGCTGAGGGGAGGACAGTTGGCCATGGTTGCTTTGACCATTGTCCTGTCTGTGTAAGGCCCAAAGGGATTTACCTGCATGAATGCAGCCTCTGACACTGTTAGCTGGATAAATGGTTAGAGGGGTGTCTATTGCAGTGTGCCTTCCCCAGGTACTGCCTGTGTCCCACAGCTGCTGACCTTATGTGCTGGTGGCTGAGACCACTAGTGGGATGGGGGTACCTTGGGTTGGCCCATAGAAGCTTGGAAAATGGTGGCAAGGTCCCATGTGCTGGAGCCTCTTCCCAAAGGTGATGCTGGTGACTGCAGAGGGAAAGCTGGCCGGCACTGGGCACTGAGGACATGGTGCACTGGAGCTTATGAGATGTTTCTGACCTCTGTGCTGGCCACTAGGAAAGCGAAAGGCAAAAGAAAGAGGAGTGGGGAAAGGAGATGGTGCTTTCCAGTGCAGTCCTGGGAACTCAGAAATGCCAGACTGGGGAACATGGAACTGCTGGAAGGGATGTTCACAGCTGGATTTTGTTGTCCTGAAATAGCTGGGAATGGGTAGGCTGGATGATGGGAGTGAGGGGAAATCCAGTACCAGCTGAGGGGGCAGTGAGAGAGGCATCCCAAGCAGTGATGGAGTCAGGATGGACAGAGACCTTGCAGAGACCAGGGAGGGCTGCTTATCATTCCTGGTGGCAGAGGCTGGAGCTGAGGCTGTGCCATGCTGGAGCAACCAAGGGAGCAGGTAACCAAGCCCCCACAGTCCCAGGTGGTCCAAGACCAAACCTGGCCCTTTGAGCCCAGGAGCTCAGTTGTCCCCAACCCTGGGACCTGTCTTTTTGCCCCTCCAAGGCAGTAGGCATCACTGCAGGTAGAAGTGACACTTGGCAGCACTCCTTCAAAGCCACCTTGCCTTCAATTGCTCCTTTCGTGCATAAAAGCCCAGCTGGGACATTCTCAAACCAACCTTTCTGTGTGTAAACAACCTTCGTGTGCCTGGTGACTCACCTAAGGCTCGCCTTACAAATAGAACCTGAGGTGGGAGCATCCCATATGGCACATGCTGGGTGAGAGCCTGAAGGAAACTGGTCCTGGCTGATGCATGGTGAAGGGCATAGCTCTGCCGGTGTACATTCCAGCATGCCTTTCTCCCTGCAGTATCCTATCCCTCTAACTAAGGGGATTGTTCTCATACCCATAACCAGGCATCTGGAGCAGCCCATGGGGTGGAGATGTGAGATCATGGGGCTGGGGAGATGAACTCATTGGGAAGGCTGGTGGGAAAGTACCGGCACATCCCCTTTCAAGTCTAGTCCTCTGTGCAGACAAGGGCTGGTGCCTGGGGGAACCTTGTAACCCTTCCTCCAGGACCTGGACCCCTCCTTGTCTGCCTGGAGGCCTCAGCACTCGCTGCCCTCCCGGTGTTGTGCTCTGCATGCAGGACCCTGACGATGACTCCCGCGTCTCCATCACTTTCTTCCGTCTGTTTCGGGTGATGCGGCTGGTGAAGCTGCTGAGCCGGGGAGAAGGTGTCAGGACTCTCCTCTGGACCTTCATCAAGTCCTTTCAGGTATGTGAGGAGCAGTGCTCCCCTCCCAGACAAGCACATGCCCTGGGCTGGCAGCAGGCTCTGTGATCCACACGCTAACTGGGTGAGCCGCCTGTCCTCACCAGGCAGAGGAGGAAAGCTCCAGTGCTCACAGGAGCACTGAGCCTCAGACTGGACCAGGGGCTTGTGCTCTGTAGGAGAGCATGGCCTGTATGGATGGAAAGATGTAGGAGATCTCCCTGACATCACTGTGTGGCAGAGCAAGCAGGCAGGACCTGCCTGGGCCCATCAGCCTTCGTCCCATCAAGGATGGGCTCTGCACCCAGTGGGTATCCCAAGGGTATGCCAAGCACACAGCCTCTGAGCCTGGGCAGCTCCCTCAGCCCTGGGCATCCCTGGATTGTGTTTCGTTTTCATCCCAGCTGCAGAGGCATAGTTCTCCTTTGGGTTTTGGCATAAGCCTCCAATGCATGAGAACTGGAGAATGGGCCTAGTGGCAGGGTGGTTAGAGGAACGGGCAACAAGTAAGCTGTTCCCTCCCCACATAGAGAGGCCTGGATTCTGGCCTCATGCAATAGCTCCAGACCCTGCCTCTGGTCCCTGGGTTGTCTTGATGCTGAGCTGATGTCTCACGTGAGCTATGGTCCTTTTGTCACAGGCTTTGCCCTACGTAGCCCTGCTGATTGTGATGCTTTTTTTCATCTACGCTGTGATTGGGATGCAGGTGAGAGCACAGGGGTGGGATTTGCTGTTGAACATATGCCCGGAACCTGATGGCATCTGGGGAGGTGGGATGGAGAGGGATTAGGTCCTCTGCCAGGCACCTCCTGGGACTTTGTACATGATGGGACCATTTCACCCTGGTCTGCAAGGATGCTTACAGTCCCAGCAGCCTCCTCCCATCCCCAGGCTGCAGATAGGGCAACTGAGCCATACAGCAAATGGCACTTCTGGAGTCAGGCCACAACCTAGACACAGTCACCAGTGGTTGTACCTGGTTCATAAGACTTTCTCTCCTTGGCCCAGATGATGTGCAGCACAGACAGGGGCATTTTCAGCATAGGCAGGAATGTCCAAGGAGCCCCAGAGCACCCACACCCTGATCTCAGTCTCTTTTGGGCATACCCAAAGCCTAGTAAACAGGAGGAAGAGGAGCTCAGGGCTACTCTGGAGGGTGGTCAATGCCTGAGAAAGGGTACTGGGGACCTGACAGTGTGATTTACAGATGTTTGGGAAGATTGCCATGGTGGACGGGACCCAGATCAACCGAAACAACAACTTCCAAACCTTCCCACAGGCTGTCCTGCTGCTCTTCAGGTCAGTCTTGGCTTGGTGAGCAAGCAGCTCCACAGGCGCAGAGTCAGCATGGGAGCCCACCAGCTCAGAGTGAGGGAGACCAGCATGGCCACAGCTGATTTCTTTCCTTCCCTACAGAAAAATCTCTTGCAGCAGTGGCAGCGTTTCAGGAGTGGCTCTTGGTTTGCTTGGTGTGGCTGAACTGCAGGAGAAGGGCACTTTGGGCATTCTATTCTGAATGCTTCCTTCTCAGAGTGGGTTTTAATTCATAGAATCATAGAATAGTTAGGGTTGGAAAGGACCTTAAGATCATCCAGTTCCAACCCCCTGCCATGGGCAG
>WYDI02029954.1:24644-37456 GCA_009867235.2 Psittacus erithacus
CTGCCAGGGATGGGGCAGCCACAGCTTCTCTGGGCACCCTGTGCCAGTGCCTCAGCACCCTCATAGTAAAGAACTTCCTTAGATCTAACCTGACCTTCCCCTGCTTAAGTTTAAACCCATCACCCCTTGTCCTATTAATTTGTGAATTGTGAGGAAGCAAGGGCTCAGCCCAAGGCTTTCCTTGACTCCAAACACTCTGGAGTTCACTCTGGAGCTTTTAAAAGCAGACTCCCCACAGCAGCACAGCAAGCCCAGAATCCTCACTGCTCCTTTCCCAGTGGTTCCCTGTTCCCCTCTGTGCTGAGATGGCCACAGTCCACCCTGTGTGCCCAGCGTCTGCCCAGCGTCTGCCCAGGGCAGTCAGAGACCAGCTCACATCCCCTCTGCTCAGGTGTGCCACTGGTGAGGCCTGGCAGGAGATCCTGCTGGACTGCAGCTACGGCAAGCTCTGTGACCCTGAGTCAGACTTCAACGAGGGCGAGGAGTACACCTGTGGCACCGGCTTTGCCTATTTCTACTTCATCAGCTTCTACATGCTCTGTGCCTTTCTGGTACGTGACCTCCCATGGGGCTCCCTTCTGCACCCCCAACGTGGCCCTGAGCAGCTTCTGGTGTTGAGTTAACCTTGCGTCTCATTGGGCTGAGCCCACAGCACCCTCTTCCTAGGAGCATCATAGAATCATGGAATGATTTGGGTTGGAAAGGACCTTAAAGCTCATCCAGTTCCACCCCGCTGCCATTGACAGGGGCACCTTCCACTAGAGCAGCTTGCTCCAAGCCCCTGTGTCCAATCTGGCCTTGAACACTGCCAGGGATGGGGCAGCCACAGCTTCTCTGGGCACCCTGTGCCAGCGCCTCAGCACCCTCACAGGGAAGAACTTCTTTGTGATATCGAGCCTGAACAGATCATCCCCAGCCCATCTCCCAGCCATGCTGTAAAGCTGGCACCACACTTCTGTGGGACCCAAGATCTCCCATTACTTTCTTCCCACAACCCCTCTGTGCTGCCGTCCAGTTGTGCCTGTGTTGGCTCTTGCAAGGGCAGAGAGGGAAGATCTGCCCTATGCCTGCTGCAGCCTTTATCTCCTTGGGTGGGAGGCCCATCCCTGCATGGGGTGACCCACAGCACCACCTGGCTTCAGGGGATCCCAGACTCCTTCTCCCAAACATTTCTGCCTGTGTTTTCCCTTGGCTCTGGCCAGAGTGCTTGGCCCTGTCCTAACCTGCATCTTTCACATTCCTCAGATCATTAACCTCTTTGTGGCCGTCATCATGGACAATTTTGACTACCTCACACGTGACTGGTCCATTCTTGGGCCCCATCACTTGGACGAGTTCAAACGGATCTGGGCTGAGTACGATCCCGAGGCCAAGTAAGTGACAGGGGATGAGTGGCATGGAAGGGATCTCCTGGGGTGGGATGCCCTGGGACACACATTGCAGTGTGAGCTGTGGCACTCCAAGAGTTATATCCCACCATCTCAGAGGTGGATGTGGACTTGCCAGCATATTCCAGGCTGATACAAGCCATCAGGATGTTTGGAGACACAAGGCTTCCCGTCCTCTCTTCATCCAGCCCTGGTGATGCTGCAAACTTTTATCATGCCACTGAACACCTTTATCTGCTGCCCGGTGCAGTGGGGAAGTGTAGATTCCTACATTAGGAGCTAAGGGAAGTGTAGGGATTTGCCCACTGCAAGAGCATGGACCAGGCCTCAAGGGTTGAACCCATGAGCCCCTGCCTAAACCACTGTCCCTGTATCTGCCACTACACTGGTGATGCAGTTTGTTGCCTCTGCAGGGGCAGAATCAAACACTTGGATGTAGTGACTCTGCTGAGACGTATCCAGCCTCCCCTGGGCTTTGGGAAGTTCTGTCCACACCGTGTAGCGTGTAAGGTAAGAGCCAAGGGGGTGGTGGGGGGTGAGGGCACAGGGGCACCTTCCCCAACCTGTCTGCATCCTCTCCAGGGAGCTGAGGGTGCCAGTCCAGCCAGCTTCCCAGTGCCATGGTTTATACACATGTTCTGACCTCTCATGTTGAACAGAGGAGTGTATTCTGGTGCAAAGAGAGGTGTTGTTAACATGCATAGAGCTGATGTGTTTCAGGCTCCTGAAGACAAGGGTTTGCCTGTGTTAACCCCCACACCGAGGGGCATGGCAGTGGTCTGGTCTCTGCCCAGCCCAGACCCCTCAGTGCAGGGGGACTCCCAAGCCATGCTAGGGTGCCCCACATCTCCATCTGGTACAGGAGGACAGTGCTGGGCCTGAATATTCAGCTGTGTCAACTGGACTGTGGAAGTTTGTTTCCAAGGGCTGATAGCACTGAGGGAGCTGGAAACACTGGCGCTGTAGGAGCCATGAGTTCACTTTTCCCAGCTCATTCTGCACAAATCCAGAGCTGTGTGAGTTTCAAGTGTAACCCACATGGGCAGGACCTCAGGCACTGCTGTAAACCAGGCGGGATCCCCAGATCCCTCAAAACAGACTGGGGTGCTGTTTGGGTGGTGGAGTGCAATGCAGAATGACTCCCGTCTCCCTGAGAGCACTTCTGGCTCTCTTGCTGGCTGGTTGTTTAGAAAAGGAGGCTCAGGGAAGACCTTATCCCTTTCTACAGCTACGTGAAAGGAGGTTGTAGCGAGGCGGAGGTCAGTCTCTTTTCAGTAGCAAGTGATAGAATGTGAGGAAAAACTTCTTCACTGAAAGTGTTGCCTAGCATTGAAACAGGCTACTCAGGGCAGTGGTGGAGTCACCATCCCTGAAGGTATTTAAAAGACGTGTAGACAAGGCCCTTAGTGACATGGTTAAGTGGCGGCCTTGGCAGTGCTGGGTAAATGGTTAGACTCAATGAACTTAAAGGTCTTTTCCAACCTAGACAATTCAACGATTTTGGGATTTCCTCCCATGGCAGTGGTGGGTTTTTTCCACAGATGTGCCCTGGCTCTCCCCTCACCTTGGTCTGGTTTAGCTGCCTTGTTTGAATGAGTGGTGTCGGTCTTGCAGAGCCCCACTGGGCAGGGAGGGTAGAGCTGGGAGGGCTCCTTGGCCAGCATCTTGGTGCCTTTACTGGGTAACGTGGCTGCCCTGTGGCCAGGTCAGGCTGTGTGTCTGCAGGGACCTGCAAACCACACCAGCCTCATGCTCTGCTGCTTGGGGTCACAGTTGTTGGTTTGCTGTGCAGCGTCTGGTGTGCATGAACATGCCCCTCAACAGTGATGGCACTGTCACCTTCAATGCAACTCTCTTTGCACTGGTGAGGACAGCCCTCAAGATCAAGACAGAAGGTAAGTGATGCTTCTCTCTGCCTCTACAGCCTGACTGGGGGGACCCTCTCCTTGTTCTGCAAGGTGCTGGTTACACATCATTCCCCACTCCATCCGGGGATCTTGGAGCACTTACCCATGGGGCTTAGACCTCTGGTGCAACCCTTGGCTTCATGTTCATTATCTCACTGGGCTAGAGATGATGCGCACATGCATGGGGCTACTCAGACAAGGTTTGGAGGGTATTACTAGTTGCAGCCCTGAAGAGTGAATGAGTTCCACAGCTCAGAAGTAGTTCTGACCCTGTTCCTGTCCCTGCCACAGCTACTGTGTGTAGTCTGACCTTTCCCTGCCCCTGGCATAGCACCACCCATCCAGTTGTGCATTTCTCCATGTATTTAGAATCTCAAATTGAAATTTATTCATTCCTGAGCTTAGCTCTGCTGGGGATGAGTTGTTTTCACCCCTTTCCTTGCCAGCAACATGGTTCGCAAAGCCCTGCTTTGGGAAGATGCTACAACAGCTTGTTTCCATGCCTGTGGGTTAGGCAGTACCACACAAGCAGCTCTATGGCTGTGCTGGCAGCTCTGGCAGGAGGTGAGGCTGGGCAGCGGTGGGGTTGGAGTCCTCCAGCAGCATGGCATGGGATGGCACGTTTCCCCATAGCTGGAGTGGGGAATGTGGCCTCCAGCACAGTGATGGCAGCTCTGGAAGGAGCATTTGAGGTCCCAGAGCATGCAGGGGAACAGACTGGGACTGCAGGTGAATAGGAATGGTAAACCCTGTGTAAACACCAAAGAGGAGGTTGAAATCTGTTGTTGGTCACCAGAACAGAGACAGTGACACTGGTGTTGTGCCCATTTGCTGGGTGTGACTCTATAGTTAAAGTCTTTCTGCTAAAACCAAAGCCTTATTCTTACAAAGCTAATTCTTGTGGAGTGGGGAGGCTGGAGAGGAGCTGTCACACCCTGGAGGAGTCTGGCCAGGTTTTCCCTGTCCTTTGTCTTCACCCATGTTCCTGTTCCCTGTGAATGATCTGCTCTTTTCTCACAGGTAACTTTGAGCAGGCCAATGAGGAGCTCAGAGCCATTATCAAAAAGATCTGGAAGCGAACCAGTATGAAGCTCTTGGACCAGGTTATCCCACCTATTGGAGGTGTGTCACCTGGTGGTACTTCCCAGAGGGGCAGAACAGCACTTGGTTGAGGTCCCAGCTGCTCTGACAAGTCAGGGCCTTGTGATAGGCAGTATCCTCATGTTGGTTTCCTCCCCTTCAGATGATGAGGTGACAGTGGGCAAATTCTATGCTACTTTCCTCATCCAAGAGCATTTCAGGAAGTTCATGAAGCGCCAGGAGGAGTATTATGGGTACCGGCCCAAGAAGAACCCTGTGGAGATCCAGGTTGGTAGCATTAAGGTGGTGTTGGAGGGGTGACACTCTTCCTGGGGGCAGGCAGCATGTGAAGGGGAGCTCTGGGAAAGCTTCCCCCAGGGAAGAGACTTCCCCCAGCTCAGGAAAGTCCAGGGTGACTTGTAAGAGCTGCAGTAAACATAAGGACCTCTGGAAATGAGGTGGCCCCACGTGAACCAGTGCTGAACTGGCCATGAACACTGAGGGTTACCTGAGTCTCCAGGGTGCAGGTGACTCCAGAATCAAAGGAGATTTTGACTCCCAGCCCTGCTGACGTTGGCTGGAGAGAGGGCTCAGCAGATCCCTTACCAAGCCCTGGGAGCCCCCACCACAGACCGGTGTCCGGGCTGAATGCTGCTCATCCAGGCCCTTCTCTGCCTACTCTTCTCCATTCCGAGGTCCTTCTCCCTTTCCCCATCTTAGCAGTGTTATGGACAGTTCTGTGTGCCTGGTGCTTTCTATATCATGTCTCATTGCCTGGTGCTACATCAGGTGGAGAGGGGTTGACTAGGACCAGTGCAGTAGGAGAAGCCTGCACAGTAGCCCTGAAGGATGCTGTCAGGGTGGGATGGGATGTCCCTAGCTTCTCCTAACCCTACAGGGAGGAAATCACTTGTAGAGATAAAAGACCAAAAGTGCAAGGCAAGGAAAAGAGCCAGGCCCCAGATCAGGTATCTCCAAATCAGGGTCAAAGCCACAGCTGCCCCTTGGTCATCATCAGTGCAAGCCTTCATCAGGCTGCTCATAGCACACCTTTTTGTGGGACAGCATTAGCCCAGAAGTTCTTTCACCAAGCACAGAGCCAGGCAGTTGCAGGGCCACCAATGGCCTGTCCCTGGTAGGAGACCATGGCTTACCAGGTGAGCATGCGCCATCATGTTTCCTTCTCCAAAGCCCAAAGTGATGGGGCTGGTGGGGCCAGGCCACATCAAGCAATGTCTTCTTTTGTCCCCACCAGGCCGGGCTGAGGAGCATTGAAGAAGAAGCTGCTCCTGAAATCCGTCGGGCCATTTCTGGGGACCTGACTGCTGAAGAGGAGCTGGAAAGAGCAATGGTGGAGGCTGCCATGGAGGAAGGGATATACAGGGTGAGTACAGCCCTCAGGTCCCATCCAACCCGCTTTTTAGATGTGTTGGTGGTATGTCAGTGCAGCTACCAGCAGCTGGAGGACAGTCCACAAAGGTGAACCTCACCACGAAAGTCAGTGTGGACTACAAGGATGGATCTGCGCTTCTGTCTCCCTGACCATCAGGATATCTTGGTTGTTTCATCCTGAGCAGCCTGCTCCTTGCCTCAGTTTCCCCTCTCTAAAAGGACCCTGCAGGGCTGTGCTGAATGTTTACCCATGGTGTGGAAGGCCCCATTCACACCTTCTCACAGGCCAATGCAGGACGCTTCAGGTGTCATCAGCACCAGAACAGGAGCAGTTTCACTTCCCATTCCCTGAAAGCCTTTGGGACAGGCTGGGCAGCTGTGGTGTTGCACCTTCTTCTGTCCAGAGATGCCACTGGCTCTAGCTGTCCCCCAGAGGTGGCAGGATTTGTCATGTACGGGGCTGGTTCTCATCCCAGTGCTGCTGCTGAGCCTCGCCCCTCAGTGCCTCAGTTTCCCCACCTGCGCAGTGAGGCTTTGGAAACCGTGGACTCTGCAAGGCCCGAGCAGAAAGATGGGCAAAGCAGCTGCTGTTCCTACAGGCATTCCCAAATGTCTCCTCCCATGGGAATGGCCCCAGAGCTCCAGGCCTCCCCTGATGCCCTCCCTCTTGCTTGCAGAGGACTGGTGGCTTGTTTGGCCAAGTTGACAGCTTCCTGGAGCCCAGCAGCCCCCTGCAGCCACACGTGGCCAGTCAGAGGCCCCTGCAGTTCACAGAGGTGGGCAGCGAGGACCTCGATTCCCCTGTGTTCCTTGATGACTTCCCTCAGGAAGGCAACACCAATGTCAACAATGCCAACAGAAACAGCTGGCTGGAGGGGTAAGGGCTGGGGAGCCTCGTGTGGGCAGAGCTGGGCTGTGCCTGGCAGTTCCCAGAGGGGCTGTGCTCAGTGTTGGTCTTGCCCAGGGTTCTTCGTGGATGGGCAGGGTCTGGAGAAGTTTCTGAGTTGCAGACTGGGGGAAGAATTAACTGCTGGCCATGGAAGTGGCTCCATGGACACAGCAGCTTTGTGCTCACAGCCCTTGGGGTGTGAACCAGGGTCCAGACAAGGGGGCAGGAAGAGCAGACACCCTTTGCTGGTTCCTGTACCCCAGCCTGGCACATCTAGAGGTGTCCCCAGAACATACAGGGTAGCTCCAGGGCTGGTGTGTAGCTCTGGATGTCAGCATGTGTGACTTCCTATGTACCCTTGTCCTTCCCATCACCCCGTGTTGGTGCCGTGAGGATCCGGGTGGACAGCAGGGCTCCAGGGATCACAGAAATGACCCTTCCCACCAATCTCTGAGTGCCAAAGACCTGGCAGGGTCCACCAGCACCAGCCTGGTCACAGGTACAAGGGACAGGGGTTAATCTACTTCTTGGAATCTCTACATAGTTCATCTGTCCCAGATGTCCCTACAGCTGCATTTCCCAGGGTGGAGAAGGTGGGGAGAGCTGCACCCCAGGGTGGAGATGGGTTCGGTACATGGTCTTTGCTCAGGCTGACCCACTTGCTGCCCTTGCCAGGATGGAGTACGAG
Organism: Psittacus erithacus; assembly: GCA_009867235.2. Classification (NCBI taxonomy): domain Eukaryota; kingdom Metazoa; phylum Chordata; class Aves; order Psittaciformes; family Psittacidae; genus Psittacus; species Psittacus erithacus. Next base: position 31,989 of record WYDI02029954.1, read on the forward strand.
GATGAGGTGCTGAGGAGGACAGTGCCAGCAGCACCCAAGCATCCAGTGCGGGGTGAGTTTCAGCATCGTTCCTGGGGGATCTGGACTAGCCCAAGGGCCAGGGTAGGGGGAAGGGGATGATGGCAGCAGACCCCAAGAACTTGGAGGTTAGCTGAGAGGCCCAAGCACAGCAAGACCTCTCTGGGGAGCTCCATGAGACCGTCCTTCCACCTTTCCACCCTCCAGGGTGACAGAACATGGAGCCAGTGCTTGGGCTGGGGGAGGACTGGCCACCCCTGGGCAGTAGGGCCACGAGATTATCTTCATTTCCACAAACAGGGACTTCTCCTTCCCAACCATGAGGAGCCAGCAAAGGGCAGTGGGCAGGCACTAGGACTTCAATTTGTCCTAAACTCCTAAACCCCTCAGTTACTACATTCCCAGCTCTGGGTGGCAGTGGTGTCCTTGTTCTTGTGCCCATCTGATATCCCCTCCTTTCCCTCTCCCAGAGTGCAACCACCCCTCACCCATGGAAAAGCTGCAGCAGAAACCAAGCAGCAGGCGAGGAGAGGTCACCTGTGGGAGTCACCCATCATCATGCCTGCATTTTCTCCCCCAGGAGGTAAAGAGGACAATGTATATCCAGAGACAGCAATGGGGACATGGATGAATATCCCTCCTCTCCTAGGAAAGGCTGTCACAGACATGCTGGGGAGGAGCCGCTCTCTAGGTCTCCCCACCATGAAACCAGCTTTGCTGGAGCTTTCCTTTCTCACTAGCATTGGGAAGGAGCTGGGCCCCCACCACAGAGTGCTCATCCAAGCAGGGATAGCTTAAAGCAGCATCTCTTGGCTGCTCCAGAGCCAGGGAGAAAAAAGGGGTGTATCAGGTTTGCTCCCACACTGCCCTGGCTGCCCTTGGCTGGTGTGGGAGTGTGTGTCCAGGCTGGGGACAATACCTACAGCCCCGCCATGAACATGAGAGAGATCTTCAATGGGCATTACCAAGCCCAGGCTGCAGCTATTTGCTCCTCTCACCCAGCAGCCCAGAGACGATGGCACAGTGACGGCAACAGCGTCCAGCTCAGAACACCAATGGGGTGAAAGCAGTGACTCGAGTGCATCCTCCACCCCAGCCATCACGTTCCTCATTCAGGAGGTAAGGCAGGGGCAGTGGGAAAGGCAGGGATGAAAGGGGCTGGCAGGGGTGCCATGCTCATGCCAAGCTGGGAGGTTGCAGGAGCAAAGCTTAGCTATGAGGGTGAGCACAGAGGGCAGCAAGCACATGAGGTGAGGATGGGCTGTGTGCAACCAGGAGCACCTCTACAGACTGAGAACACATCAGGCTCTGATCCTGTCCTCTGCTGCAGGCTCTGATCTCCGGGGGCCTCACAGCTCTGGCCCATGACCCAACCTTCGTAGCAGTGACGAGGGACGAGATGGCAGCCAGCAGCCAACTGGAAGTGGATGAAGTGGAGAAAGCAGCCGTGGAGCTGCTAAAGGGAAGAGAAACACTTCAGGGTACAAAAACTGGCTCTGCCCCTCAGGACACCTCAGTCACATCCCCAGCCAGCTCCCCAGGGCTCAAAGCAGCCCCTTCTCAAAAGACCATTGCTGCCACTCGCCTGTGATCCACAAGCACACATGGTCACTTCGGAAGCTTGCAGGGGGTTATTGGAGCAATGCCACACTGCTCCCCCTCTGCCTGGGGTCCTGGTGGGCTCTGTCAAGCTGCAGGAGAATTTTGAGGCTGGGTCTCCAGAATGCTGGTGCAAGACAGGACAATGCTATGCCAGCAGGGTCTTGCAAGAGCTGGACAGATCATTAAAGTGTTCCTACTGTGTGACTCCATGGATCCCCCTTGTCCCTTCCTTCTTCAGCCACCCTGCCTGCGCAGCCTGTGCCTAGCCTGTGCCTAGCCCTGCCTGGGGAGGGGAGCTACAAATGTTGAGATCACATTGAATCAGAGCTGGCAGCAATTCATGGGGCAGCCTCCAGTCCCCATGTGCAAGGAGGTCTGTCCCTACTCCAAAGTGCACATGTCATGACTGTCAACAAGTCATTTTGAGAGCAGTAGCAAGCTCTGGAGGGGTCTCATGGTATCTCAGCAGCTGGACCCAGCATCCTTATGTCTCTGTGGAGCCTATTTCTCCTTGCAGCCAAGGAGGACTTGGGAAGATGCTGGAGGCATCTTCCAGGCAGGAAGCCCAGGAGGCTTCTTGACTCACCCTCCCAGCTGGGTATGGGGCAGAGGCATAAGAGCATGTCCAGGTCAGTGCAGCAGCCCCGGGTCCAACCCAGGGGAGAGTTGGCCACGGCAGTGTGATTTGTGTCACCAGATATCTCTAAACACCACTCTTGGGCTTGGGCACCCACTGATAAGCCCGGCCCACAGGAGGGTCTCATGCATCTTCTGAACAACTCCACTGCTTTGCAAGGGACAGGCCAGAGTTGCCAAGGGGAGCACAGCACTTGACCAGCGCTGCCTACACACTGCCATTATGTCTGTTAGCAAGTAGCAGCTGAGGTTATTCCTCTCCAGGAATGTCTGCCATGGGGTTTTGCTTTACAGACCTCAGTGGCCCAGGCATTGAGTACTGGGGCAGCCCCATCTCCCCAGGCCATCTCTTTGCTGGGATCTTGCTCTAGAGGTTCCCCAGCCCAGGGGAACTGGGAAATGCATGTCTCTTTCTTGCCTAATATATATTAAAATGCAGCAAAGTGATGGGTCCCAGGGGAGGTGTGAATCAATGGAGCCTGCCTGCTTTCCAGCAGGGCATTTATTTGTTAACTTAATAAAAGGGAAATGGCTGTTGCTGAGCTCCAGCTGCAGCCTGAGCGCCAGAGAGCCCATCTTGTGCAGGGAACATGGCAAGGCTGAGAGCTTTCCCCTGAGGGCATCCAGGCGATCAGCAGGGATAGGGTAGAAGTAGCCCATACGGGACTATTAAAGGGTGGGCGGGTCCTGCTGATCACTCCTTGGCTCTCCAGTCTACAGATCAGCCTATGGATGGGAATCAGGGAGTCTCGGTGCGATATTGCCGCCAGTGCACTGTTGTGGTCGCGAATGGCACTTGTTCTTCGACCTTCAGCAACCCCACAACAGAAGGATCCTCTGAGAGCCCAGGCAAGGTGGACAGCTGCTCAATTTGCTCTGTCTCCAAAGCAGCAATGCCAAAAGCCCATTGGTACCCTTTTGGGTCTTTGAAGTACCCTCCCCTGAGACAGTCTGTGCCAAGGATGCATGGAGCCTCTGGACCAGTCACAGTGGGGTGCTTTTTCTACTCCTTCCAGTCAGGCTGATTTCAGCCTCCAGTACAGCCAACTGCTGGGATCCTCCTGTCACTCCAGGAATACAAATGGGTTCCACCTTTTGACAGTTTGATGGCATCAGGGTACACTGTGCACCGGTATCCACTAAAACCTTTTACTCCTGCGGGACTGATGCGCCAGGCCATCTGATCCACGTGGTCCAGTAAATCTGATTGTCCCTCTCCTGCACCTGGCTGGAGGCAGGGCCCCTCTAATAGTCATCACAAGATTCTCCGCTTACATCTTGTAGAAAGGGATTAGAATTCCTTATCACAGGACCTGGAATAAAATCAGCTCTTCCACTCCATCCGGGAAGCTGCTCACTCAAGAATGGAGCAGCAGCTTTCATGGGATGATCATCCTTGACCATTGTTTTCCCCTTCAATTTATGCACCCGTTCCTTCAGAACTGAGGTAGGTTTTGCATCCCATTTTCTCATGTCTTCTCCATGATCCCACAGGTAAAACCATAGGGTGGCCTGTGGTGTGTGCCTCCTATATCTTCTCTTTTAGGCAATAGGGCTCTTTCTGCTAATAGCTGAGATGGGGGTTGGTACATGTGGGAAGCTGGATAGATTGGATAGATCACCTCTCAATTGTTTAAACTCCTGGGACAGTTTTTCCACAGCTGAAATGATGGAAGGGGTGAGATTGTCTTTGAACTCTTGGAGTCCACGACTCAATTCATCCACTGTTGGTGGTGCTGCCTCATTCCATGTCATTGATGACAATGAGTGGGCATATGATGATGGCGCACTCCATGTAAGCTTCTGCCACATGGGTCATGTACATTCAACTTCACCTGGATCTACAGGTGCATTCCCAGCATCCAGCCTACAATAGATCATCTCTAGAATGGCTGATTCCCACAGGGACTGGATGTCTCTCTATCGTGGTCCACTTGGCTGAGTGACTCATAACATCATCCTTGTAGAGAAACCTTTCCTTCACAGCTGCCCGTAGCCACCTCCAAAGGCTGAGGGCTCGTTCCTCTTTTGCAATTGCTTTGTCAATTCCCCCTTCCCTAGCAAGTGATCTCAGCTATTTGGCTTCCCTACCTTCTACTCTGTGACCATCAGCCCCATTGTCCCAGCATTGGAGCAACCAGGTGACAATGTGCTCCCCTGGAAGACGGCTGGAATCTATTCACATATTTTGCAGCTTGGTCAAGGTCTGGGATTGAGAAGTCACCTCTTCCTCTGATTCCTGTAGTAATAACTCTCATTTAGATGGCGTCCCCTCTAGAGAGGGCATTGGGTCTTGCTTCCCTGCCCTGGGGCAGGATGTTAGACCCCCTTATGCACAAACACATTCACCCACTGCTGAGGAAGGGGCACTGGGTGGTTGCTAGTGAGGCTTCTGGCACCTGCTCTGCCAGGGAATGTCAAGGATGTGCTTCCTTACAAAGTGAATGGTTTCCTGGTCGCTTTAGTGAGGTGTGAACTGTTGTGTACCACTTTCCAAAGGGATGGTTGCTCTCCAGGGATTCCAAATACAGAGGGTGACACTATGGTGGGGATACACAGCAGTGATGGGGCAGTGCCACTGCACCCTCTCCTGGGGCTTGGAGCTGCACTGAGGCTGATTTGCCCCAAACCGGGATCTGGAGGGTGTTTCTTGAGTTAATTTCTAGCTGAACTGGGGGACAGATCTGGTTTGTGACACAGCTGGCACAAGGGTGGGAGTAGGAAGATAAGGCCAGAAATACCATGCCATGGTCAGTGACCCTCTCTGCCTGGAGCTTTGATGGGGAAGGGTCCTGAGCTGCTCTCTGGTACAGCCTGATAGAGCTCTGGCACAGCCCTGGTACAGCCCCAGTACAGCCCCAGCGTGGCCCAGAACAGGCTGGTACAGCCCTATACAGCTCAGCACATCCTGGAGCACCCTGGCACAACCCCAGGATGGTCTGGAACATCCTCGCACACACCCGGTATGGCCCAGTACTGCCTTGTACAGCCCGGAACACCCCAGCACGCTCCCGGTACTGCTCGGGACAGCCCTTATACAGCCCCATATCCCAGCACGCCCCCGGTACTGCTCGGTACAGCCCTGAACAGTCCTGTACAGCCCAGCACGCCCCCGATACTGCTCGGTACAGCCCTGATACAGCCCCATGTCCCAGCACGCCCCCGGGACTGCTCGGTACAGCCCTGATACAGCCCCCTATCCCAGCACGCCC
>WYDI02029956.1:0-31340 GCA_009867235.2 Psittacus erithacus
ATTGGATATAAGGAGGAAGTTCTTTACTGTAAGGGTGGTGAGGCACTGGAATGGGTTGCCCAAGGAAGCTGTGAATGTTCCATCCCTGGCGGTGTTCAAGGCCAGGTTGGACAGAGCCTTGGGTGGCATGGTTTAGAGTGAGGTATCTCTGCTCATGGCAGGGGGGTTGGAACTTGATGACCTTAAGGTCCTTTCCAACCCTAGCTATTCCATGATTCTATGATCCCTCCAAAGACTTACACTGAAGAAAAGCACAGCATACAAAAAGAAAACCAAACACATATGAAGGAATAGGTTATACTGGGGAAAAATTCAAGAGCCAGCAATATTCTCCTGGTCTCCAGAGCCTAACTGTTTGAAGATGGTCATCAGGCAGCCAAAAATGAACATAAAGGAAAATCTTGCTTCAAATTATTCATAATGAGTGTCTGTGGGCACAATCATTTTTGCTTCAATTAATGCAAAATGTAGCCATCAAAGCAAAGCACTGCAGTTTGCTTAGGTAAACAAGACAGCAGGATGACACAAACACATTACAGAACACAGAAATAAATGGGACTTTTGCTCTTGTCTTCAAAGGAATGCGATCTGATCCTATAATCACACGAAAGACAAATTACAGGTTCAAAAGAGCCAGGCTGTGCTTTAAGGAAATATACGTCACGAACTACATGAAGCACGCTTCCCCTGAAAAAATTCTCTGCTGACTTCTGTTTCACAAGAAACTACCAAAAGGTTGTTCAGACCCTGCGCCAGTAAGCTTAGAATGGGAAGGTCAGTGTTTTACAAGGAGCAGCAAGGCACAGACAAGAGTTATTCTATTTCAAAATAACAAAGCCTTGTGAGGTGAGCTGCTACTGTAGCCGCCTGAGGTTCTTTGCAGCACATTTTGCTTTCTCAGCTGACAACAACAATAATACTTTTTTTACTCAAAAATCAGTGAAAACTTACATGCTCTTGACGGAAAACCTCGGACTCTTCAGTCTGCATTGGTGAACAAAATTCATCCATGCAAAAGATTTATTTCTCCTTTCAGTAGTACCTAGGGCTTATGCTCATCCAACTCACAGCAATAACTTCTGTTATTAGAAATGCAATTTTTCTATACGCTATCACAGCTAATAGCATGAAATTATCTTTATTAGCAAGAAACGCAATTTCCCACTTTAAAAGGCAAAATGTGTAGCTCACATTGTTTAGCTGCCTTGTAAATTCTTGAAATGGGCCTAACACTCCCAAGCAGAAAGAAGGAGCAGCAGCACTAGCCAGAGTAACGCAGACAGACCTTCCCCAAATCACCATAACAAAGACTGCACCAAGATAAATCTTTTGTTTGTGCTGAAACTCTCCAAAATCAGGGAACACCACCGCAAGAACTATAGAAGTAACTCAAGCCTGCCTCTTCATTTGTTTTGTTTCATGGCTTTTACTTAATATAATGGCAAAAAACCATATCAATCATCACTTTTACAAGAGCACTACATATTAATGATGTCGGGAAAGTATTCCCTGAAAGATTTTGTTTAACAAATGTATTCTTTGGGGTTAGACATTCAAACAAATTGCAACGTGTGTGTCACAATTTTCTTGAGTGGTTCTAATGTTGCTTTGGTCTAAGAATATCCTGATAAATAACAATGAAAACTCTAGAAAATGTTCAAATTACTATTAGTGATATTAAAATACATTAAAATGTCACTTGCACAAAACTATTTGTCTGTGGCCACAGGGTGAACAGAATTCTGTGACACGTTAATTTCACATCCTGCAACACAGAGTGCAGCCTGCAGGGGAATAGGTCATCTGCTTTATGTGGCTTCTTCCATTCACTGTAGAACATGGAGAAGGTAATACCATGCTCAAATCAAAATTCCAAGGAATGGCAGGATTTGACTAAAATGTGCCCAGAACACTGTGTTAACACAAGGATGTCAAAGGTTTCTGTCAAGGATACAGGTTCAGGTCATACTTCACACAGTAAGTAGGAAACACAAAGCTAGCGACTGCTTCAAAGCCTTTGAGTTGTGTTTTCTGATAGAATACGATAAATTAAAAAAAAGAGGGATTTTAGGAAGCTAGATGAGCTGGTGATGAGCAAACTCTGCAGCTATCTAGGGGCAGCACCTGAAACAACATACTCTCCAGCTTTACTGTAGTTAGCACAGACCCATCTGGAAATGCCAAGGCTGCCTGCCCTAAGTAGTACTTGAGAAATAACTGATACTCTTGGCTCTGTGTGTTCCGTGGGAGCTTAAGAACACATTGTGAGCTATTGCACATTTATTCTGCTTGTCTTTGCCCATTGTGGGCATCTCTTTTCTTTAGTGTTTGTCAGTTCTATACAAGGTTCTTTTGTTTGCCTGCAAAGATTTAAATGAAAGAGCATCTGAAAGCATCCTGCAACCCTGTGAAAATCTGCAGCCCATAACAGCAGACTCTGAAGTGCAAGGATGCAGGGCATTTGTGTAGTAAATAATACTTCTTTCAGGATCACTTATGTAGTAAATGATGTATCCGTCTGGAAACACTAACTGTATTAGTAGGAAACTTCCCCAACAAATAACTGTCATGTAATATTCCTACAAGGAAATGACGTGAGAAGTTACAGCAGGCTAACAAGTTTCTGTAGTATAACATCTGGCTTAAGTCCAGTGCACACTGGCTCACAGAAGTCAAAATTGTTTCAATAATGATGCTATTTTAAAGAACACAGATCCTTCTCAAATAGCTAGATCCTGCTTGGGCTATGATGAGGACTGTCCTAAGTTTCAAAACACAGGGAATCCAGCCAGCTGATGGCATAGCAAAACAAAACACCAAGACTTGCACATGCCTGGCACACAGTCTCTTCCTGTGATTTGACCAGCTCTACCAAACACAGTCAGGTGCAGTGACTGAAGGACACAAACACAGATCACTGATTTCCTGCTCCAGAAACCTGATATGTTATTGCTGTCTTTGTGGTAAAGTCTCTGAGGCTCAGAATCTGACAGCCTCAATGGAGGGTTGAATAAAGATCATTTTCTTGTTTATTTATGCAGCTCTGTAGCTGGTGATCTATGTTACCATATTTTAAGAACTGCCTGCAAATCAATAGGACAGTTTGATAGCTCTGAGACTAAGCAACTCCTGTATAATTCTGTGCCACTCAGCAATCCAAATATTCCTGAATTCATGCACTCAGAATCACTATCACCGTGAGGAAATGGACTTGAAAGGGTAGGGGATTTTGTACATTTGTAGATATTCATTCAGGTAGTGTAAGCTGTGATTTTCTTCCCCAAAATATGCCCTGCTTACCAGAGTCAAGGAACACAGGGCTAGCAGTGGTGCTTGGCATACAGCAACACAAACCCAGCTGTGTTTGCCCACACAGAGCAAGGTGAGCACAAAGTGTAATGCTCCTATTTGACAGTAAATGGAGTAGAAATGCTTATGGTGGCCAAAAATGTCTTTGAACTGCATCTAATGCGCACTAGATTAGAGCTTCCATTATATTAATTGCCTGGGAATGGTGCAAGTTATGTGAGTTTACGTGGATGGCAGGTAACAAAAAGAATAAAATCTGCCAATCAAATCTGTGATGAATTGTGAGAAGTCTCTTGTCCCAAAGGCTAGAGGGGGTTGTCTCTTCTTGGCAGAGTTCCTTCAAGAAATAGTTAAGATTTTGAATTTTATTTCTAGACTAAACAGAAGCTACAAGGCTTGCATGCTTCTATAGTTTAAGGAAGGAACAGAAAGCATATGGATTTTCTGGCCTTCATGGTTTCGCACAGGCGCATACACATAGGCATCCCTAACACAGACAAGTATGATTTTATTTATATGAATTAAATATGCACCTATGACAGGATTTATTCTAAAACATACTATAATATTTTTATTTTTAACATCAGTAATATTATTAATATTAAAGTAAGTGAAAGCACCACTGGGGCTAGATAGGACTTTTACTTAGTCTTCTGGGACACCTGTTCTGACCTATTGCTAGTTCAACAGTATATTTCAAAATCTGAGTGTATGCTGATTTTATCCCAGAGTATTGCTTTTTCTATTTCATTGATTAGAAGCCTTGTCTCAGTACCTAAAGGAAAATGAAACTGAAACAAATGCATAGGATTAATTCTCTGTCATCATCCCTTCTCTATTGCCTCCTTCCGTGGAAAAAATACAAAGTCTGCGGCAGAACAAAAGCACACTAATACATGGAGTCTGGCATTTCACATAAAATTATGTAAGATAATGCAAAATGAAGGAGGTATGTTTGGCCTATGTGGAAGCGGTTTGTTACAACACCTGCCTTTTACCTTAACCCAGCAGCTAATTGAGGGTGTAACACAATCAGTAGTCTCTGAAAAAGTTCTCTCAGGAATCTTTTCAAGTATCTTGGTATTTAGGTATATTAGGAATTTTCAGAGAACAGAAAGAAATAATGGAATAATTACTGTATAAAGCTGATAGCTTCAAAACCTTTGTACTGGGACAGCAGACACTAATTGTGAACATCAATCCATACCGTGGAGTATCTGTTCACACCGAAGCAAAAAGCAAGAGTATGGAAGGAGGCATCTTACCTGTATTTCTTGGAATATTTCTTAACGCTCTGAATTAAGAAGAACATAAGTTCTTCCAGGAAAAAATAAAAAAGGTCTAAAAATTCCTGAACCCCTTAAAAGTTAGAAGGTGACTTTTATCAGCTTTCACAAAAACTACTGTTTCAGAATCCAACTTTATTCCCGTATTTCAGAAAAGCATATGGCTTCAGAGGAAGAGCAATGATTACAACAGCACTGACCAATTTGCTATTTGCTCTTCCGTAACAAAACAAGTATTTTAACTTCATGTGGAAAACTTCTCAGTAGCTTTGTTCTTCAAATAAGATTCACCATCAAAAGCTGTAAAAATCAGCAGCAGAGGTAATGGGGAGAGCCAGAAGCTGACCTCTGAGTGACAATTAAAAAGAAGAAATTAGGAACAGAAACCAGAACATTCAAAAACAAGAAATAGTGAAGCGTTAATACAGTCTGTTACCTCATCATCATCTGCATCATACTGCGCATAATGCTGCTCCAGCAGCTCTCTCTGGCGGCGTTCTTGTTCTAGAGTTTGGCTGATCAGCTGCGCAACCTCACTCACTTGGCCTGGTTTTTCTCGTCCAATTACAAACCTATGCAAAATAGTAGTAAAAAAATATTAGTCCTGTTGTTTTACCGAAGTTCTAGATGTTTAGCTGTGTCTTGTACAGAGGGCAGCCTTTTCCTCCAAAGACACATGGCTGTGATTGTTTTAAACGTGTTCTGCGCATGACATTTGCCAGAAAGGCACTGTGTGCAAGACAAAGAGGGATCAGGCCATAACAGTATTTATAGGAGGGTGAAAAAAGAAGTCACTACTAAAACCTTCACTCCAAATTTCAATAAAAAATATTTTCTGAACTTCACAGACACAGACCTAGAGCTGGGTCATTTTTTAAAAATGTATCATCAATTCCATTCCCTTTAGAGCAAGGCACTTCCTAGAAGACCAGATGCACACTAACAGCATGGACATACGTCTGGCAGCTTGTAGTGAAAGGAATATGCACCAGAGTGCACTTCTTTCTCCATCTTGACTTAGAATATATTTCTGAGCCTTTATATTTGCCTTCCTCTGGTCTGTAACAGAGAATCTGCTTCCACGTTTTTAAATCTGACAGACACTATTTCCCTAATTTTAAGCTGCTTTTAAATCTTTCTTTTATTTCATGAGCTTCTGTTGCTAAGGAGCATTTTTCTTCACTGTTAGCTATAGCTGAACACAGTGAGCACATTTTTTTGGCTTAACAAAAGGCAAGGAAAGTGCTTCTTCCTTGCTTGAGATGTACAAGAGTGCTTCCTAATCTTGCTTTCAGCAACTGTAATTCAGACTTGGCTTGGATTGTAACAATTCTTTTCAGCACAGTGGCATAACCATAATTAGATATTTTGCTATCTATAGTAAGAATGATAAACTCCCATTATACAGTACCAACACACTGTAAACTACTGAACAAAAGCAGAATTTAAAGATGTCAAAATGAAGGAATATTTTCTTAGCAGGCTAGGAAGACAATTAGACAATAACTGGTAAAAAAAGTATTACGCAGAGCTGAAAAGAAATGATGACACTGAGATACTGCATATGGCAGATTATTTGTTTCCACAACATTTGGTTCAAATTGTGAATTCAATTTATTATTGGAATGAGAGGTAGAAATGTGCATTATATCCCATGTAAGAAAACGATTTTCATTAGTACTGCTTATCACTGTTGAAGTCATTTGGGATTTGGCATTTATGTGTAAGCCAGCTTCCCATGAGTGGATGAGCCTGAGTCCATTTCCTATGCCAAACAATTCGTCAGACTCTACAGAATACAATTCAACATCATCAAAATATCCAAGTCAATAATTACTTCCAAAAGGATAAGAAAGGTGACAGTGAGTGACTCCATTTGATACAAGAACACAAGGTGCTCTGAAAATATTTGCAAGAAAGTCTCTTAGCTTAAAGGCATTTACAGAAAATACAGCAGAAATTAGAACTAAATCAAGGAAATAACATCAGCATTTTAATCCTGATCAAAACAGATCATGGTCTGGAACTCACATCCTACTATTATGCCATATGACATTGATTCTCAATAATGATAAAGACCTTGGGCTGAAAGAAAAAGAATGTTTCTTCATGGCCCCTATCCTTCACTGTTCTGCATACTGACGCATAGCCAGATCCTGTTTCCTCTGAATTTTAATCTTAGAGCCAAGTATTACAAAGATTAAATGAGCCAGGTCTTCAGTCTCAGCTGGGAGGAACAATGAACTTTTGATATTACCAAGAAGTAAAAAAAGATTCAACCCATATTTGCTACGCATTTGTCTCCTGTAATGTAAAACAAATAGAAGAAAATATGGAAAAAAAAACCCTTCTAATTAAACTTCTGTTTTAAACTAACACTTTAAGCAACATCATGCATAAGTGTATTATTTATACACAGTAGAAAGAGAATTATATTTGTAAACACATGAGGGAGATCACCTACGTGGTAAATTATGGAACCACACACAGTGATGTAAATATCATATCCCCTCCTTCCCATTGCCTAATAATTCGCCATCCTTACAAAATAAGACTCAGAATACCTCATACACTTATTTTTGTATGCCCAAAACCTAGAATACCCGGTATGTAGTGCATGCGAAGTCTGGTAACTCCTGACTATTTAGGGGTGGTTTTGACACATTAGACTGTAATGCAATAATGTTTTCATACAGACAAACAAGATTAGGTAGGATGCAAAAACGTAAAAGCTTATTAATTGATCTTTTATTCTCATGCCACTCACGGGCTATCTTCATTTTCAAGGCTTGAACCATATGTCAAAATGAAGTTCCTCAATGATACCTGAAGCTGTTATGTGATAGACAAAAAGCCTCAAAGCAATGACAAAGTTTAAAGCAAATGTTTCCAGAAAAGAAATACACAAGGAATGTTTTATTTTCCCACAGTTTACCACCTTAAAGTAAGACGTTTCCAAAGCGAAAGTAAATATTTAGAAGCATTCAATCTATGACCAATGCCAGTTCTAGGTAAAGAATTGTAGAGTTGTAAAATGGAATACTCTATTGACAACAATTACAGTTTTTACAAACTAAACTCAACCTGAAGTCATGTTACATTCCATGACCTTGAGAATACCATGCTGCATATAATCATGTTTAACTTGTAACTAAAATAAGCCATAGATTATAAGTTTATAGAGATGAACATTTGTCTCTTAGAAAACCATAAAGCAGAGGCAGTTATTAAAATGCTAAGCACGAATTAGATCTTTACACCTAGAATAACTTTAAATACAAGAACTATCATAATCTGAATTGTTTAGATATGAAAAAGAGGCATAAGGTTGTCATTCACAGACCAGAAAATTAGCCACTGTATCGTAATATGCACACTTCAACAAAGTGGCTAATTATGTATTTCACATCACTCTGGCTCACCAAATTAAGCCCATGCATTTAAGACTTGATTAATTAGACTCAAGGGCCAAAAGTATTGTAACAGAGAACTATAAATTCTACCAGCAGTCATATTTCCAAGAAGCTGGTCATGTTTCTGGATATGAGATAAATGAGGGTTTTGAAGCCTTTAAACCTCATCATGATATATTCCCCTTAATTATTAAAGCCAGCAACTGCAAATAAACCCAGTGAACCTATGACGCTGTACCACAAGCAATCACTGCACTAAATCTCAGGCCATTACTGATTATTTCTGATGTCCACAAAAAAAAGAGAAGAGAGAACATCACAGAAAAGCAAGGCACAAACTGACGTTGATATTCAGATACATACAGCAGCATTACCAGCTGTGAAATATTCTCTTTGGTGGTTAAAATAAACAGAAACGGAGCTAAAAATATTATTAGTATTTGACTCTATCTTGGATTTAAAAAGATCTAAAAGAATCTGGAGAAACTGAAAATTAAACTACAGTAATGGTGGCTAAGAAAAGCAGTCTACTGAAATTGGCAGCAACTCCTACATTTCCTGCAATGCAGTTATAATTTAATGTTTTTAAAGCACACCTGATATATGGCTTTCTGTGTACTTCCAGCTTTCATTAAATGAGGATCTGCAGACCTATGCCTCTTGTAAAAACAAAAAAGAATTTATTTATTTTTTTACCAACTATGAGGACCAGAAGCGTTATTATAAGAACTGATAAAACATATTTCCATTTTGAACAGAACTTTGGTATTAGAAAAATGTACAAAGGCACCAACTCTGTGAAACAGAACTGAAGTTCTACAGTGTGGATTTTTAGTGACAAGAGTCAATGCTTTCACTTGAGAATACCTCAGGCATTAAGTGCTCAGTTAAAAATAATTAGCATGGATTCCTTAAACTGAAGAAAAATCAAGTCAGAATACAGCAGACTCATCATAAGAAATAAAGAATGAGGGGTTTGCGGCAACAGGATTCACAACTTTTATCTTCTAACCTTTCCTAAAATATAGTTTGGTCAATAAAAGTGCACAGTAATTTTCATTGTATTTGGGGGATTTTACAGCTGGATTTTTAAAATGGTTTTCCTCTGAGCTTTAAAGCACAAAGCTTCTTTGTGCTTCAGAAAACAGATTTATCTAATTTATTTCCAGATGTCTTCAATCACCTACTCTGGCTGCTTCTATTAGGCTAATGGTCATATCATTAATCCAAAGTGCTAACAGTGGTGTGCACCTGTAAGCAGGCAGTCTTATTTAGTTACAGCAATGCAAGCTGGAATTTTTCAGGTTTTCACAAACAAGATCAAGCTCTCTTAAATGACAGCAGCCTCAGATGCAGAAGTCACTGACTGGACATAAGGAATTCACAACCTATGAGCTTCCATTACACTTCTGCAGATCAAAATATCTGAAATTTAAAAGTCATAAAGACTCTGAATCATTGAATAATTTAAGTTGGAATAATTAGGTTGGAAGATACTCTGGTCCACCCCAAGCCACCCACTTCAAAGCAGGGTTAACTTTGTCACGGCCTTGATCAGTTATGAATCTCTCTCATGATGGGATGCAACCTGCTCCAGTATTTGAGAAACCTTGTAGCACATTTTTTTTCCACGTGTGTGAAAATATCTAGTCAGAATTTCCCTTGCTGCAGCTTCTGTTCACTGCCTGTTACCTTGTCCATCTACTGAAAAGGTTCACAAAAAACAGTGCCTACACTGCAACATCACCTGCAGAACCAGGGGCTGTCCGGCATCAATCCTGTCTGGCTGGCATGATCAAGAATACCTTTATGCCTTTCCACTCTACCCCCTAGAGCCCTGTGACATACAATCATAGTATAGTTTGGGTTGAAGAGAGCCCAACCCCCCTGCAATGAGCAGTGACATCTTCAACTAGATCAGGCAACCTGACCTTGAATGTCACCAGCAATAGGGAAACTACTACTTCCCTGGGCAACCTGCCCTGGTGTTTCACCCGCTTCATTGTTACAAAATTTCTTCCTTACATTCAGGAAAACCTACCCTCTTTTAGTTATAAGTCATTACCCTATGGCCTATCGCAACAGGCCCTGCTAAAAAATTTGTCCCAATTTCTCTTCTAAGCCCCTTTAAGTACTTAGCCCTCTTCTGGACCTGCTCCAGCAGGTCTGTGTCTTTCTGCACTGCAGACTCCAGAGCTGGATTCAGTATTCCAGGCGGGGTTGCACCATAGCAGAGGGGCAATTAAAATTTATATGCTCCCCTCCATTGGGCAGCCTGTTGTAAGACACCAACCACAAGGCTCCCTTTGTTGCTTTGGTCTCTGATCTTATCCCTAAGCTTTCAACCTGCCTGTGGCTATTCTTCAGAGACATACTCAAGATCTTCCTTTAATGGCACTGGCGGACAATCAGCAAAGTAATAGCTGGTGCCAAAAGAACCTCAGTAGACCCTCCACAGCATTCTGGATACAAGGCCCTGAAAAGCTATGCTACTATCAATGGTAAATGGATACTGAGTCAGATGGTTAGGAAGTCATGTAAAAAACCCACACACCAATATCAATGCACTTAGATTAACTATTCCCACAGAAATCCATTGCAGTCTAGGACCTCACTGACACATTAGCTTTATTCAAGAGCACTTCAAAATTAGCCAAGGGATTCAGTATTTTGGCATCTCTCCAGGTTCCGCTCCTTACATTGCTCTGCTCTTCTGAGAGCAGGTAGAGAATCTATTTCATCCCCTTCAGACAGCCTGACAGTATCCCAACACAATGCTTGCATAAAAGGTTTCCTTCAGTACATGATGATCACTTAATTAGCATTAACTATAGCACCACACAGTTCTTATAGGAATGGCCAGCTCAAACACGTATGTAAATCTATGCTTTAACATACCTCAGTGCAAGTGAAGCACACACGTCAGCTCTGTCCAGAAGGTGCAAGTGCTACCTAGGAATGTTTCTAAAACCTGACTGCATTTTGAGGTGACATCTGCCTTCCCTCACCCTTGCTGCCATCCATGGGAAGGAAATCCAGGAAGAAAGTACAGATGAGCCACAAGTAAGCTGATGAGTTCAGACCATGTCCTTAATCTGGATCATTAGGTGATCCAGATTCTAGGCTAGCTGGACCATCCTCATAGCACAGTCCAGAAGCAGCTAAATGCTCTTACAGCACCTCCGCTGTGGCTTGGTGAGTTATCCTGCAAGGATGAATGGTGGGTATTGCAGCCCAGCTGTCACAATGTTCTATCACATTAATCAAGGTGCACCAAAATTGGGTGGGAGCTTCCACAACATAATATCATGTACTTTGTAAGAGTAAAAAAAAAAAGCTAAATAAACATGTGTGATGATATTTTAGTTACAGGGGTAGGAGTTTATGTTTAGATGAAGTGATTCAAAACCTGTCAAGCTGTTCCTTTTTCCAGGAAAGGAAAAGGACTCCTAATGAAATCCAGCTCTACTGAAACTTATAAATTCATGTTACAGTTAATTTAACTAAACCCAACTGTAGATATCTAGCAAAATGGCTTATAATTCAGGCAAAATCTTTTAAATGAAAATTTCTCCACAAATTTCACATGCAAACTGTCCAAATGTGAAAATATTTTGAGGAATAACTTGCCATTAAATTCAGATTAGCAAGATCTCAGGACATAGGGGCTATGTTTATGCCATTAATTAAACAGTGCCATGGAATGCTCCCAAGCACTAGTAATTGATCATCTACACCATTAAAGCAAAAATGTTCTCTGGAACAATTCAGCCCAAGTTAACTAATTTCTACCAAATAATATTCAGACACAGTCCAGGAGTTAGTAAAGTTAGGAGTTAGCTTGGATGTTTCCAACGGACAACTTGGATATGGCCATTCTGCTCTGAAAGGTAAGAAAGTTTAACAGTATGAGCCCTGATTCCTCAGTGCCAGCTGGCCTCAGCACCAAAGAACAGTCCAAGGAACAGTTCATCTACTACAACAGGCACAGCCAAGGAACATAAACCAGCAAAGCAGTGATGAATGCAGTCTTACCTCACCACTGCTAAGGGGGTCACAGTACTCGTGAGTAATTTTTCAGTGTTCAGCAAGCTACTCTTGGTAGTGTCACAGAACAATTACTAGCGCTCGTTCTTTGCAAGAGACCAGAAAAACAGCTGAGATTACAGAATCTTTAGTATAACCACAGAGGAATTTCTCCTGTTTAGGAGAAATGTACACTATTTTGGCACATGGCATGACATATTTAGTTTCTGCTGGGTCCATGATTCAGGTTTATCAAAGAAGTAGAAAGCCCACCAAGCACACATAGCTTCTTAAGCAGCCCTTCATGAAGTCCCATCTCAGCCATAAGCATTGCAGAGCAAAGGGCTTTACTTTCTTCTCCTTTTTCTCTCCTTGGCACTTGGATTCAAGGAAAAAGAGAAACCCAGACAAGGAAAGTAAGAACAAACCCATCACCCCCAGCCAGAAAAAAAGACAACACAAAAATGGAGTGTGCTCTTTTACTTTTGGGTCCTTTCACATAACACAGGATTGAGAAGAACTACAAATCTCTCCTGCCTCTTCCACAATGTGGATCTGCAGTATGGAGAATGCCTGCAAATGTTTAAAGGATACAGCTGTTTTATAGGATAAGAACACAGAAAGAAGGAGCAGAAGAAAATCTGTATATGCATGTGCACTGGAAGAAGAAAAGATGAATAGGGGAAGGAATCACAAAAATAAAGTGATGCTGTGCACTGTTACTGTGAGCAAACAGCATTCCCACTGTGGTATACTACTGCTGGCTAGATCCTGTGAATGATTTCATCTGTCCTCTATACTGTCCTAGTGCTTGCAAAGACATGACTGTATAAATTACCTTTCCAGATGTTGCGATGTTAAACAAAACTAACAGCAGGCATGCAAATACTGTTTTCTAAGACAGATTTTCCAGAAGAAAATCAGCTCAAGATGGGGTGATGAATTCACTGAAGAAGGCATAAATGCTCTATCAAGTTGGTGTTAATTAGGAAGTGAGCATTTTCACTTTTAACTCTTTAACTGCTCTGTGTATAAGAGTTATGTAACAGAAAAGTAAAGCCTTCATTTCTGTTTGAAAGGCTGCATTTGCAGTACAGTAAAAGATTAAGAAATTAGGCTGCGAACTGGGAGTTGAAGCAAACCCCTGCTTTGAATTAAAACTGTCCAGGTAAGAAAAAATCAAAAAATGGTAGTAAACGATTCTTTACTGGAACAGAGAATAGTTCACAGTGGAAAGCCCCAGAGTTTAATAGTTATCATTCCATTGTTGGAACCTACTCTTCAATGCTCCAGAAGACTAATTAAACATGGCAAAATTTGCTAATTATTTATATGCTTCAGTAAGATGGAAGAGTTTGACACATTTCAGCAAAATTTAGTTAAACAAAAACTGGTAAACTCATCAGTTTAGAATTAACGCCATTCATTGCTTTCAAGGTAGTACAGATCATGAGAAACCAAACAGGTTATGCACAGGTTCTGTGTGGTTCTCTAACAACTCAAAAACAGCCTTAGAAAGTACCATGAGAGCATCCGCTCAGTGCCTAGCAACCATTTGGAAAGCTGAGAAAATGCTTAGTCACATTCATAGAACAGGATACGGAAGGAGGACATGGAATTTAAAATCCGTCTCTCCAGTAAAACACTGAATTTGGTTAACTTCCTTAAAAGAAACCTTTCAGAGGAAAGCAGTAATAACAAAAGCATATAAGCAGCATACGAAGGACTGGGATTTTCTGATGACTCTCTCTCATGAAAGACCCTCTTTACTTATCAACACAGTAAGTCTTCCCAGGACCATGTTCTCCTTTCCTGAGACCAAGCCTCTCTCAGAGCTGCATGGGCACAAATCTTTGTATCCAGTAAGGCAGAGAAGTGCAGTCCCCACTGAAAGCTCCTGTATTTGTCCTAGGAGTGACAGAGACCAGGTAAAGATGGTAAAAGGACAAAGTTTTCTCTGTAAAAGAACTACATGTTCTCTCTCGTGGGTGTGCTCAAGAAAAAATAGAATTCCGTAAAGGCATACAACTCTCCAAGTGAGCTTTCTCTGGCGAAGACATCCCCTAGCACCCTTTCATTATGATTAAGAACAGGGGGAAAGAGTGGGAGCACAGAGACTTAACATCACTCAAGCAACTTCAAAAACTGCAGATCTGCTACTCAGCACCACATGAGGTTCAAATGAGTTCATGGGGAGACTGTAAGCAAAATAACACAGGAGAAGCTTCCTGACAGATTAGGATTCCCACTGCCAAGCTGCCTCCTTACCCTATCTTTTATGACTGTAGCCACCACTTACAAATTTGAAGTTGATGGATTACATCTTAAATGGGATCAGAAGAAGAACAGGACATTTAGAGATATTAGTCTGGTGCTGCTCTCTGACTGACCCATTAATCTTAGAGCAGGGGCAAGACTCAACGATACTGAAAAAGAACACCCATTTCACAGGAAAACCCCTCCTGTATACAATCAAATTCTGAAATCCACTAATATATTAGTAAATTAAACTGTTAAGCAAAATTATGAAGAAGACTTGATATTTACAACAATTGAAATAGCATTCACAGTTGTATTTGCCAGATTAGAGTCACGAGGACACTAATTCTCATCCTTAAAAACAGAAGCCAGCTGGGATTATGAAAGAATTCCCTGTTTTTTGTTTGTCTCATAGGCTACCAGAGTACATATGGTGGGTGCTGATTACTTTCCTATAAACATTATAAGAAAGAATAATTGAATTTATTATCATTGGAGAAGACAAATTGATTGGGTCAGTGATCTTCTATTATGGTATGACGACTCTTTTGAATAGTCCAATACTTCAAACAATTGATAAAATAATCATAGATGCTTATATTTGCTCTTGTTTTCTCCCCTTCCACCCTCACCGTAACAGTTCAAAAGGTAAAAGCCATGTCTTCATTTTCACAATTTCTTTGCTGTGTCAGTTACAGTCTGGATACATTTTTCTGGCAGAAACATTGCAAAAATCTATTCTAGGTCAACGACTTCCTTTGTCAGGATCATTCAAAGTGTTGAGAAGGCTCAAAAGAGAAAAAGAAATCACTAAGTATTGGTACTTCAGCTTTCAGCTCCCTGAAGAGGCATTGACTGCATTTACTGCAAAGAATTAAGAAGTAGCTTTAATGTCATTCTGTTCATGAATGTCCTTTCTTTGCACCTGATCTAAACCCTGTTACAAAATCTGGCATTCACTTTGACTAGATTAAGGGCAAAACGATTGCCTATATGTGATGCTGTGGGTTACATATGTGAAGTAATGTTAGCAAGATGCACATAAATCTCAGTGTGTACAGGACACCAGGCAGAAGACAGGTGCACAGAAATGCTATAATCACAAAGATAACTATGCTTATTAAAGCAGTTCTATTAAATCCATTAAACTGACACTATTAATTAGCAGACTTGTGAGCATGTATGTGATTTCTCTTACGAGAGGAAGATTCATGAAGTTGCCTTGCCTTGAATTAGGTTAGGTGTGTGACTGAACATTGGCTATACACTTTAAGTTCAGCTGGGTCCCCCGCTGCAGGAACTGCATAAGGTATTTATATAGCAACAACGTTTTCCACTGCTCCTGCCTCCCACAGTGACATGGATCATTAATGGCAGCTGCCAGGGGAATGGCACACTCAAACATCAGCAGCATCACTCCCTGCACTGCTAAGAGGCAGGAGCTGACGACTGGAGGTAAGCAAGGGATTTTACCCCAGAAGATGCTCTTATGTTGTCCCTAAGGTTCCAGAGCAGTTTAGACGCAGAGGCGAGCACTGCCTGCCAAAGAGGGTGGAAATGAGGGATTTCTCCATCCCAGCTCCAACAAAGATGTAAGCGAGAAAGAGGATCTGTCAGAAAACAACTCTTTTCTCCACAAAACAAGCAGCAGGCAGGGCTGTTTTGTCATACAGCACAAGGAAAACAGCCAGCAAAATAGAAACGTCATTTTCTCTCACAGCTAAATTCATCAGTACTTTACAAGCAAATGTTTAAACTTACAGTGAAGCCAAAACGTCAAGTATCCTGAAATCTCTATCTTCAGAGTACAGCTTTCTGGAAGCATTTCTGATTTTGAGTAGCTAAAACCAATACAGTTCCATCAGCACCAGCAGAGCAATGCTGATGAAACTCAACATTTGCTGGGACAACTCAACAGCCCACGACCTGACCAGAAGCCAGGCAGAAGCCTATGCCACACTATGCTTAGCATCTCATCAAGTCTTGCTCCCAGCCTACCACACCCCAGGAAAAAAACCCATGCATTTCTCAGCTGGCCTGTATAAAGTAGAAGAGTATTTCTGAGGGTTTTTTCTATAAAATTTTAAGTGAAATAAAACTAAGGGGAGTTGCACCAAATTCTACCCATTCCTTTCCTCTAATTAAGACACAGACATTAGTAAGATGCTGCTAACCACACAGTATGCCAGTGTGCATATAGGTTCTTATATATCTGTTTTACTCAATAATATTTTATATTAAAATTCCTATTATAATGTATTTTAAATTTTATTTTTAATTTAGTATTATTTTATGAGTTTTTTTAATCTAGTTGTGACACTAACGCACTGGGTCATTCATCCAGTGGAAGCTCCGTATCTTAAGCTTACTTACGAGGAACAATGCAGAAACTCACATATCTCTCCCTGACAAACAAGACCTGACAGAAGCCAATGATCCCAGTGTGCAGGATATGTAGTACTCTTGACAATGTGAGCTCAACAACAATGAAGAAATACTTTTTACAGTCCACTATTTTGTGACAAACGGGTCTAGATTGCAACCAGTCTGACTGTAATTTGCTTCCCAAGAAAAGATTCTGGGAGCATTCCGTGTGAAAATTGTTTTAGATTTCTTCCTTCCTCTAAACCCATTATTTTTCCATGGAAACATATTCTATTCTGTAACTTATGCAATAATAATTACACAAGCAAAGCTGATTATAAATATATACAATACATATGTTTATATCAGTGCTTTCTTTTAGCTAAAACATCAAACACAAAATACACATAGCATTTTATGCTTGGATTTA
Source organism: Psittacus erithacus (assembly GCA_009867235.2). NCBI lineage: Eukaryota > Metazoa > Chordata > Aves > Psittaciformes > Psittacidae > Psittacus > Psittacus erithacus. The sequence continues at coordinate 17,088 of WYDI02029956.1, forward strand.
ATGCTCTAAGATCCCACCTGAAAGAAACCTAATAAAATATATATTATTTTTTATAGTTAACTCAGTAGGAATACTCACAGCATGTGAGAGTCTTTGCAGAAATAGTACTGATGAAACTAAAACTGCAAATGTTACACAAAAATATATTAACCTGTAATTACACTACAATTTCTGATAACATTTTTCCTAAATAATCTCTTTCAAATCAAACCTTGATCAACCACCCCAAGATTCTCTGCAGAATCCACATTCCAACATTATTCTTTAATGTCATGTGGGAACAGCCATGGAATTACAGTGGAAATGTGCACGCCAGCATATAGAACCACCATCTGAGGGGGACTGCATATACTACCACCAGTAGCTTAGTCATGGTTCACAAGAAGTCAGCTCATTAATTAAAGAATTCAGCTGTACTTCCTAGAGAGAACTTTGAGAGAGAACCCAAGGGTGACTACAGAATAGCTGTTACTTTGCAATATGTAAAAGATATTTATGGATTTATTTTGCACAGCTAAATCTTTACTGAAATTAATAAGCTATTAAACAGAAAAGCTATGCGACTGCATAGGTTTTTAAATGGCAAACCAGTTCATATATACTGTTCTTATTAATTCACAAACACTTTAAAGACTTTATTTATGTCAGTTCAGAATTTTGTTTGCACTGTATGTCACATTTTCTAGCCTATTCTTTATTGTATGGAGTTTTACTGTGATAACTTTCAGTGAACCATAGCACAGCAACAGAGAGAAACCAGGAAATGGTGCAGGACTTGGGGAGCTGAGTGAATTAATGTTACTCTCCTCAACTTGGTAGCTGTTAACACTTCTGCATCCAGTACTCTCTTCTACGTGCTGAGGTGGCATCTGTGAAAACCAAGTTCTTACAACCTTACTCCTCCAAACCTGGGGCAGTTACATGGCCGGTCTCCACCGTGACAGTAGGGAGGAGATAGATCAGTGGCAGCAGTTTCCATCTGACTAACACCCATGACCTTCACCATTCCAGCTACTACAAACAGTCTGAGGTCCATGAAGATCTAGACCAGTGAAGAGTCATCCTCTGTGTGCAATCTCACCTTGTTCCATTGGTCATATTTTAAGAATCTAAGTCAAAACAAAAGTCTGTAATACCACAGCTCATTCCTGTCTTGGAATAAAAGGAGGGAAGATACAGAGAGGCCAAAAAAGCTGACTCCACTCGGGTGTACTGACACTCCTGTGAAAAAAAGCCAGGTAACCTTAAATACTCAATCACAATTTCTTTTCCTCTAAAATACTCACCTGACTTTTCCTTTGGTGTTTCTAAGAACAGTTGCAGCAAAATTTTGTGTAACACCAACCAGACTGATTCCATCCACTTCCACAATTTGGTCATTCACTTGGATCCTTTCCGGGGAAAACACAAATGCGTAAATAAATGGGTGAATTGTGGGTGAATTTTCAGCAAAACTTAGCACAGAGAGGTTGTTTTAGTTTATTTTGAACAAAGACTTTAAACAAAAACTCAGACATAAAAGAATTGAGGCAAATATGAAAAATTCATCCTTCCTTGTACAAGTACATCTCATAAATCCAGCTTCAAAGTTACCATTACAAGCATCATCCAGTCACTTTCCTTGTATATAAAAACAGCAATACAAACTCTTACATTTGTCATATGACTTAAATTAAATGAGATAGTTGACTGGTTCTTCAATCATTCTTTCCTAAGCCAGTCTTGAAAACAGAATAAGACATAGCTCTGGCATTTCACGCTAATGGCAAAAAAATGCAGCATTTAACTAAAACAACCTGCTCATCTGTGGAGAAAACAGTTTGTGCATTAGATTTAATTGCGACATACTCTGTTCAAATATTTCATCTAACTTGCTCCAAAAAGATAAATTCCCAGTGTAAATGTGATCTTGCTGCACCCAATAAAAATAAGACCTTCTACAGTTTTAATGAGGATTCTCTCTGAAACCAAACACCTATTCACAGTCAATACACTGTTTGGTGCTGGAAAAGTTAAGCAGAATAAAAAAACATGCTGCTTTTATCTGAAGCAAGCACTGCTGCAAAATCCCTAGAGCAGGCACTGGACTCATTTGGATTACAAATACTTGGAAAGAGGAGTGTGATACTAAAATGTCCTCTAGAAATGCACAAACTCCTATCATTTCAAAAATCATTTAAAAAAACCAGAAACCAAAACCAAACACATTCAAAACTAGTCAAAGGGAACAACTTTCAAGCACTTACATGAATGCTACAGATCCAAACTATACAGTTTACAAAAGGTCCAAGAAATAGTTATTGGGAAATCCCATTTAAATTATTCAAATATACCTAAATCAAGTAAGTTAATATCTTAGGATATCACAGTGATAAGACTTCTTTTCAAAGAACAACAGAGGCTTCAAAAGAGGGCAGAAGCATTCTGACTTAGAGCACCAATTTCTTTGTCAAGTGTGCGGCAGGCAACTCTTTGCAATTCTACATGTGTTCAAGCAGTATCTGCAGTTCTTTGGACTCCATTGATGAGTAAGAAATACAAGATTTATTCTTTGGCAGCCTCATATCACAGAATGTCACTGTATTCTGGGTAGGATCTCCCTTCTGTATATGAGAAACCTTGAAAAAAATATCTTTGTGACAGCCCATAAACTCTTATCTTGAAAATCAAATCAGGCATTTTGATCTCAAAATCTCATTTCAGTTTTCACTGAACCATTTCATAAATACACTAATCGCATTAATATCTGCTGTATGTCAATACTGTAAAAAATTACGACATTTTTTCTACTTTAGCAAACATGAGGTGCAGTCAGATGGATGCAAGAGTTCCAAGAAGAGAAGTTTAAGAAGCTGGTGCCCACTGAGTGGGAAGCTGTCACCCTCTTGGCTGAAAACTAAATGGTGGCAGAACAGCGGATTCCTTTCTTATGGCAGTATAGCTACAACACTTTATAGTGTTCTAGCGGTGTTCACACGAATTCATAGTTATAGTATTTCAGGTGATGAAACCTCATGTTAGGGAACTGTTGCCTGCAACTTCGTAGGTGGCTCTATCTTGATCTACTGTAATTCAGTCTGATTCCATCTGTCTTTTGAGCATATTTTGTATCTTCTTCTTTCTTGTCTGTACCCCTCCTAAATAAATTTCCAACTATTTTTTATGGCCATTGTTATCCAAACCTCCTATCTTTCTCTACATACATATTTTTATTTATATATAAACATACAAACATATCAAGAACCACACAATGAACTTAATTTTTATTCACATTATATAATTACACGTAATTTAAAAAAGAGGTTTCCTGCCTACTGCCATGCATATTCTACACTGCTCAAACTAAAACACTCCCACAGCCATATTCTTCTGCTTCCTTCCTCTTCCTCGGGCATCCCCTCTCTAGCCCCATTCCAACCACAGCTCTATAAGGCTGTAGCGTAGCAAAAATCCTCCAGACAAGCCACCCCAGGCACCTTCTAGATCACAATATTCTCACAGCCATGTTCTGTGGAGAATCTGCCCTGCAGAGTCCCCTCCATCAGGAGCTCGAGGCTTCCTCTGACTCTCAAATCTAATTTCAAATATAAACACAAAACTGGCTCAGGATGGCAAAGCCTGAATTACAGATGTTTAACTGCTTTTACCATTAATTAAATTGGTAATTCTGACAATTATTTTCTAATGCTCATAACAAATCTCTGCCTACATGAAGCGGCACTTCACTGAGGTAGCAACTACAGAAGTGAACCAACTGAAGTTACTTGCATAATTACTGCTCTGTATGATGAACTGAAAATTTAATCTATGCAGAGACAATGTTTAGAGTATTGTTCAAGTTAAGGACTGTGTAATGTTTCAAAACTGTTGTTCTCAATGTTATCAAAATACTTTAAATGTGAATGACTCATCACCACAATAAGTTGAAAGAAGCAGCTATGAATTCATCCAGTTAAAGATTTTATTTTTCATCCTTAGTCTAATTATTTATTTCATATTTTACACACTATTAATAATCTCTCTTATTACTTAGCAACATGCTTGCCTTTGGATTCATCTCAAAGCACCCTCCCCGGTTAAATACTGCCACATAACGCCTTTTGATATGACAACTAAACACTACCTGTTTGTTTGTAGCAACATGAATCAAGCCAGTGGTGCTTAATCACTGAGAAATCTCTTTGTACAGATTTTGGGAGGCATGTACTTTATATCATGATTTGATGGGTCTTTCTGTAAAAGATGGGTGTTATCCTACAGACAGTGTAATGTTTTAAATTGTAGTTTCAGAAGAGCCTGTTTGAAGATTCCTATGTGGTTATTCAGAGTATCTGATGCAACTGCTCAAATAAAACTGTATTTTCTGTTAGGAGACTTTGCTATCACTGTTAATGATTAACTAGGCTTCTCACAAAGATGAGGTTAACAGGACCATTTACAGTCGATGCACTTTATTACAGGACCAGCTGCTCCTGACTGAGAGGCTTACATACCCCTTTCCCAAGTGAATGATCAGTCAGGCTCTCAAAGTGAAAATCAGAGGGCTGTTTCTCAGCTGACTGAACATTCAGCCAATTGAAAACCAACGCAAATACTAGAATGGTCAAAGAAAGCTGTTATTTTATTCTTAGCTGACAAGCTCCTTTCAGATGCCATCTCGGGAAATGAAAGAAGAGACTTGTAATTGAACATTAGCTTCTGTAGCCCACTCAAACATGTAAATAATGAGAGGAACAGAAAATATATATAATCATAGACCAGTAGTGAGCGACTCTGATTTTCAACCAGGGACTTTCACATAGAATGCCAGTTGTGAGCCTAATGCCTTCTGGCTAAGCTCAAGCATACCTTTCAGACAAAAAATTCATTTAAATTTATGGCAATGATGAAGTCATGACACCTGGAGGTGTCAGCTTCTTCACTTCCCTTCATAATTTTTAAGCCTGTGATAGATCAGTACTTGGCCTTCAACCTGGTATCTTACTGCCAAGATCAGTAAAGATACCTGCAAACTCAATCTAGTAGAGGGTATACTTCAGTGGTTTCAGAGTGATGTTATTAAACTTTGCATCCCCCTGCCATGTAGAGCCTTCTGATTTAATTTGTGTGGGGTTTCCACAGCAGAACAAACTTTTGCCTGATTGAAAAGTTATAGGTGCTCATCAGTAAAGAACATGTTACTGCACTAAATATTTTAGAAGACAGCATCAACTTTTTAGAGTTTATTGTTATTCTATTTACCTGTGCTTGTGTTTGGTATTATATATAACTAATATAACAAATCAGTAATGGTTAAAAATAGAAGTAGAGAGGTGTGTAAGCAGACTTAATTGCTAATGCAAACTTAAAAAGGGTATAGACTGGGACAAATCAATAAATTACATGGGCTGGAAGATGTTTAAGAATACTTTTCATTATTAAATGATTACACAGCAAAGTGTTTTTCTAACTTTTAATTGGAAGTACTGGCCTGACCATGGCAGGTATTATGTAATACACAGATAACTCTGTCCAGTATGATAGGAAATACTGTATGTTCAAAAGGAATTCTTTCACCTGCACATACCAAGTAAGCAATTCTAGAAGCAACCAGGATTTATATGATTATCATATAAGAATACAAACACCAATATATATCTTTAAAGGGAGAGATTTATGGTGCGACTTCTTATTCCAATTGATTAACATACTTTCAGTGCTGTAGGGGTGAAAACTGAACTCTGGAACAGAAGAATATGCATAGTGAGAAATACAACGTAACAGCCTGTGTTAGTAAACTTGAAAGGAGGTGTATTTAGTAAGAGTTTAAGCATTCAGATACACTAATTATTTTCCACAGTACATGCGGAGCAGAAGTCTTTTTCGTAAGTACTGATTGTTTAAAGCTCGTGTGAAGCCAAAGGAACACACTGGAGATAAACACCTTTAAAATCTAAGCTACCTTCAAAAGTGATAGCCAATTTTGAATCACCAGCTTTCCTTATGCTAAAGCATGGGGATTTTCAGTAGTCATGAACGCACATCTTTGGCAAATCTGTTCTCCTTAAGGAGACTGTTTAACCGTATGTCTTCTCATAATCACACCAGGTATTTGGGCCTCACCAATGAAGTCTTCAAATTTTACAGCTTTGAGTTATCATGACATACACTGAGCAAACAAGTCTTCCCTATGAAAATCATAACTGATACTAATTATTGCTGGGAAGGTTTCCTAACACTGAGTCTGGTTTACCTGCCATCTCTTTCTGCTGCCCCACCTTCTGTTACTGTTTTGACAAATATTCCCAGTTTTTCGAGGCCTGCATCTGCTCCGACTCCCATTCCAATAATGCTTATGCCAAGTCCATCTTCATCTGTGAAAAAGACAAGCAAAAGCAGAAACTTCTCACATTCGATTTGTATGGTTATTTGGTAGGTAAACATATATGCTTTGGCTCCTCTTGGTTTCCCATGTCACTACAATTAATAGTATTTTGCTTCCTTTTAAGAAATCTATTTAATTACACACAAAAAAGTATCACTTTCACCTTATGAGTAACTTCGAATGACAATCAAGATTTTTACTCTTCTGGTAGTGAATGAACATACCACATCAAGCACCCTGTAAAATCATGTGCTAACAGAATGTCACAAAACAATTTTCTTAGGGAAGTAAAGAACTGCATGCTCTGACCTGCCTCTTTAACTCCTTTTTAAACAATTCCTGAAATACAAAAAGCCAACGTGACTAAGACAGATTCATGGAAATTCAAATTAGGCTATGTAGGCATGTGCGGACTTCCTCAGACTTGCAGATCAGTGTCACAGGAACTGGAAATGTCACACAGACCGTGTACCTTTTTCTAGTTCAACTGGGAAGAGCTCCAGCTTTTCCACACGCTTCTCGAGTTCATATTCAGCTGACGCAGCCACTGGGTCAACTTCATCATTTCTCCTGTCATAGTCTTCATTAGAATATGTATTGAAAACCTGTGGAAACAGAACAAAAATCACTCAAACACCTACTCAAAAAAGACTTCCAACTTATGCAAATAGCTACTGCTTTAATCCTGTGATGTTGCAGAGTTTGAAAAGGCTTTTCAAAGACAAATTTCTCTTGTTCATTCAAACTTCAGGTTTTTAGATTTGTGCTTTTTCATTCACTTAAAGTACAAGTTTTGGTTGTAAAAGTCAAGTGAGTATAAATGATTGGTTTTTATTGTTTGTGATTACAAATGCAGAAGGTGACACTGAATGACTGAGTCGATCTGTACATGTTAATATTTAAAATACTTAATCCAACTCATTAAGAATGCACTATTAGTAAAGATCCACAGACATGAAAAAGCAAAATACATTGAAATTATGACCTGTATACAGTTTCTGCTTCAGTCTTTACTCCTAATGATGTTCCAATTTGCATTCATCTAACCAAATCTAGATCTGAAGATTACTGATCCACATTTACACCACTAACGGATATCATTAGAGATTATGCTCCATATTGCGTATTAACTTTCACAGTGGAGCAACATACACAGCCATGGGTATTTTTTCCATTAACCAGGTTTACAGGTTTATTTCAGCTCTAAAGCAGTAATTTTAAAATCGACTACATTAACCTGATTATATTATTTATGCTATTTTCTGTCATACTTTCAGTATGAATATGGCCTTCAATCAGAGATTATTCAAACCTTCAGGAACTTTAAACAGTCAGGAAGAACATATTTTCGTATTTTAAGAGGTCAGAGTTTGTCAGTCTAATTCACTTAACTGTCTGCATTTAGCAGTAATGAAAGGATACACAAAATTAGTGGTAATAATTTTACTGAATTTCACTTCCATGCATATATCATATTCATTACTTCCAATAAAGGAACACAAGTCCTCTTCCTGTTTTACAGGCACCATACAGAAGACAAAATTACATAGCTATGTTTTGCTGTATTTCTCTTACAACATAAACCACTGCACCATGCTAAGTAGCTACATGTATATTCAGAAGAAGCAGCTTTGCTTGGAGGCTTCTTAACTACTGCCCTTGGAGCGAGCACGCCAGCTTGCTGTCCAGTGCAACGACAGCAGCTGGGCTCATTTCCACCTGAGGTTTCACGTGCCCAAAAAGCTGTTGGTGCGCATTAGTTTCTTTTAAGTAGTAAATATATTAAAGACGCAGTACTGAAATACTATTAAACACTACCACAAGTACAGTAACTGTGTTACGGCTAGCACAAAGCCACTGCAAAAGAATTCCCAGCTTTATACAAAGTAGTGGTCAAAACAGAAGAAGATGTTTGTCACTCCAGGGAAATTTAAGTCCTGTATTTAACAATGCAAAGCATTTGCCTCTTCCAAGACCAAGAAAATAAATAAATGTTTTACAGGAATCCACAAACCTATCTCACATTGCTTTGCAGCGATACTGATGCAAGACAAACACATTCTTTTAACTAAATCATGTTCTTAAGAAGCCTTAATGAAAATGTCTAAATACTGATTAAAATAAGTCCCATACTAAATACTGCCCAACGCTGCTGAACATTTTATGCTGCTTTAGCATGTATAAGGTTGGAGAAAATACAGTGACGCAGAAATAAGCATAACAAAATGTAACAATTTACTTGGTTGAAAATTACCTGCAAAATCTATGTCCAAGTTATGTCCATGTGATATACAAACAGAAAAGCCATGCAAACAGCCAACCCCTTCAAAACGCAAGTGATCACCTTCAGCTCCTTCCCAAAGTTTCTGTTTGTGGATGCAATAACTGCACCTGCATCTAGTATGTTGCAAAGACCTTGAATAATGTATTAATGTCTTCTCCTGTTATTAGCCCCATTAAGTGTTTGAACTCCTAGTTAAAATGGAAAACAAAACGCAGGGTGTCCATACCTGCTTAACAACCCAACAAAGGAGTTCTGAAAAGTTTTTTGTTACTCCATGTCTTTCACAGAGCTCTTACACAACAAGAGGCCTTCTTCGTGTAGTGTACCCCTGGCCTCCTGTTTCTCAAAACACTTGAAGGCAGGAATCATAAACATGGTTTTCTATGTAGGCCATATCAAGCTAGAAAAAAACCTACAGCTCTAATGATGCTAAACCGTATGTAGTGAAAAAGAAGTAGGTGCAGGGCAGAAGACCATCCTATTTATCTCTTGATTGAGATGTACAACTCACAGCAACCATCTCTAACCTGACATGAGAATAGATCAAACCAGTCAGTGGCCACACAACAGTAACAAAAAGCCCTGCAGCATGCTGGTGGGTAATCTCCCCTGGCAGCTTCCCTTCTGGTTTGCTGTCACAGGTTTGCTGCACATCCACTAAGGGCTCCATATCCAAACCCAAACTCATTCATCATAAGAAGCAATCAGTAGAGCCAGACCCAACTAAAACATTACTGAGCCAAGGTCTGACCACAAACCTTCAGGACTGAAATGCAGCACTCATGCAAACAAGTCCAAGTTTTAAACAGTAGCTGTGAGTTTAGTTAGGAGTGTATAAAGCATGATGAGGGTGACTCGTGGAATGTGGAACAGGGACAGATGCCCTCAAGAAAAATGGAGATACAGTCATTAGCTGTTGAAGGATGGCAAGAGAGGCAGATAAATACTGCTTGCTGAAGACAAAACAGAGGAGGGTGAAGTGTAAGGAAAAAATATGGCACAAAAATCGTTTATTTCTGGATTCCTTTTCATTATGTTAACTGGCCCTGTTCTTTATCTTTTGTTTATAATGACTGGCATTAGCGTATTGTGGCAGAAGTTCCAGATTTGTTGCAAAGTAACTGGATAATTTTTTTTCAAAGCATCACATTATATATTGTGCTCTTGTTTGGGATTATCCTTCTTCAACCAGATTAGACAGAAGAGATGGTTTCTTGAATCTTGCTCACTGCTGCGCACGAAAAGGGAACTAGAGATACTGTGGGTGCTGAACAGTTATCATTCTGTCTCCAAACACATTGTGCCACTCTTATCTAGTATCTTACCTAAGCATTCAGAGATTGTAGGATCACTGATATCATCTAGGTAAAATAGTCCATGTTTCCTACCTGGCATTAACTCACCGTCTTTTGTACAATGGTCATATGATCTCGCCCACTGCCTTCAACATATCTTTTGACTAGAGGAAGAAGAAGGATATTCTTGTACGCCATTTACCTCACTTTGCACAACCACATTTAATGGCTGACTGATTCTATTAAATGAATCTCTGGATGTTAAAAGAAAGAAAGGAAAATTTGTGCTTGGCAATTTTCTCTCTTTGTGAAACAGTCTATCCACCACAGTAACGAACTGCTTGCTCAGTACAGTCATGAGAAATGTCACTCAAAATTTCACATTGCTAAAAATAAAACAAAGTTATAACTTTTTCGTCAAAGTATGGCTAACTTGACTTAAACAGACCTACTTCATCACGACTGTTGCCCCTGTGTTTCCTAGAGTGTGTGTGGGATTTCAGACTCATGGGAATTCTCCCACTTCCTGTTACTTAACAGATTTGGTTATGCTGTCACAATGGCCAGGTACCACTACAATAAAGTCTACTGAGCCACTACTTAAAAGCAAACGGTTTTGCGTTTTTTGCAGGAAAATCTCTGGTTGTACCTCTCCAGATATTTAGAGGGAAAAAAAGTTTCCATGGAATTCACTTGTGGTGTTTACTCAGATTTACAACAGCACTTGTAATCCAGCAACAGTGGAAATAAAAAGCCACCAGCAGTGGTGACAATAAATCAGATACCAATGCTTAACGTATATGTCAAAACAACAAACCCCAAAGAACTGACAGGCTCACTCCAGCATTGCTGTTAAGAGAACATAGTTCCGTATTCTCCCTCTGGGGAGGGAAGTAGGCATCGCAGCCACTACCTCACCATAATGATGCCATGTAAGATGAATAAACTACTGCTTTTCCTCAATATTTTCTTATTTCTGAAAACTCGGGATAAAGGTTTTGTAACTCTGGTGTGCTGGAGACCATTTGGAAAGTGATGCTAGGCATGGAGTGGTTATTACAACCTGCAATCCTGACCCATTCACTGCCATTACTATATGTGCTGCTAGTGGCCACCAACAAGCTGAGCTTGACATCATTAGTTAATCTTCAGAAGTAATCTCTAGGTAATGTAGAATTGTCAATGAGCAGAAGATAGCACCTGCCAGCAAAAGAGACTGGTATTGCTTGTGTGAACAGTAAACATTAATGAAACCTCTTCTCGAAACTGCACAACAACCTATCTACCTCTTTTCCTTCCATCACAGCTCTCAGGCAAGAGAAAACAAAGACATCTATCAGAGATACCTCCTGTCCCATTATGGAGAACTGTGATTTTCAGGCACACCTGCAGGCATAAAAAAGCAATGCTGCTAGCCTTGGGATGATCCCAAATCCGCTCATTTTTTACAACTATCAAGGCAAGACCAAGGCCAGAATTTGAGTTTCCTGGATCCTGCATGGAACCAAGTTCCAGAAACAGCAGCCACATACTGTAAAGGGACTGGACATGACTTCCCAATCAGGAACACCAAATGCTCACTCCTTTAGTGCATGATGCTTGCTTTAGTACATATGAGAAGTTTCACTGAGTGATAACTAGTATTATTAGCCTTCTTGTGTACTATTTTCAAAACGAAAAATTTGGAACACCTTTGTTACATGCCTTCTTTGCAGACAGCACAGAAACCAAATGGGTCATCTCTACAGTAGACATACATCCTGGTGAGAAGCCCTGAGAATGATAAGGCCGCCTTCTGGCTGTATCTCATTACTGTGCAAACATCCAAGGCAGGAAGATGAATAATTACAGTAATTATAGAACTACCTTACAGTTTTATCTTCTCATAATTCATATTCAGGGTGTGCTGTGTATTTGCTGGAGGAGTCACAAAGTACTCTCATGAGGAGGGAACAAAACTTGGCACAGCCAGTGTCCAAATTCAAAGAGCACGGATCTTAGAGCACAAACTCTAAACTTTCCTATCACCCATTTTCTTCTCTCAGTGAATAAACTTGTTTGTCCTGCACTGAAACTGGGAGAAAACAGAAATGTACAAACACTAAAGGAAACTAATCAGCCAGGCACTATGAATGCATCTTTTGGGAACCTTAATTATAATAGGTTAATTATATAGATTAGTTGTAATAACAATTTCCTCTGAGTGGTTCTACCACATGTACTGTTGATTTTGGGAAAGATGAAAACCCAGAGGTTGCCTTTAATGCAGACATGGATGGAAATCATAAATATTTTGCATCAGAAGAATTATTAATTACAGTAACAGCTGGAATTTCAGATAAGTTTTGTCGTGATTGTAAGCAAGAATCTAAATAAGGAAACAGTGGCTAAGTTGTCTGGACATAGGACATTCAGAAAAACACTACAAGTTGTGGATGACACCTTCAGTACTTTCTCAGTTCAGAGAAGCCTTTAAGTCTAGAACAGCATGCAACAGCACCTCCTTACCCTCCATGAGGAAGAACAGGTACTTTTGAAGGGTTGCTGCTAACTTCTTCAGGGCAGTGTTACAATCATCTCTTGTTTTGAATATACTGAACTGGGCTGCTGGGTTTCCTCCATTAACGATGAGACATTCTCTCGTGGGGAGGGAAGTGAGGACAAGCCATAAGAGTGCCATAGGAAGAATCAGACATGCTCATGGATGTGACACTGACGTAAAGTGTTGTACCTGAATCTGTGAGAAGTACAGCCCACAAGGGTAGGAGACAGGCACAGCACTGGCGATAACCTCTCTGGCTCTGTTCACAAAGCTAAATGAGAGAAAAAAATAATGACAGTTTGACCATTCATAACCTTCTGCTTTGAAGTCTCTACAGCGTATCTCTGGGGACAAGTGAAGTTCTGACACCTGAAACAGGTGCTTCTTTTCTTTTTTGAAGAGTCTTTTCTCTACAGTATGGTCGCTTTGTCACAGTCAAAGGGAGTGAGTCACTGAGGAGAAGCCAACACAGGCTTCCTCCAGCTTTCCTGGCTTCACTCTCCCCTAAAGCCTGCGTGGGCATCAGCTGTCACTAATGCTTCACAGGAAAGCACCAAGGAGACAAAACTTTCCAAGAAGCAGGGATGAGACACAGATGGGAATTAGACAGTTGCAACACTGAAAGAAACTGATCATCTTAACACCAAAACTAAGCCTGGGGTTTCCCTCGGAAAGCTCTGTAGGAGAAATAGCTGCTTTAGTTATGATGAGAGGACGTACCTGCTCATTCTCTCTGACCTCTCCGCTGCATTCACTACTGTTAAACCAGAAGGTCCTTCTGTTTCAGCTCAGAGAGCCTGCAGAAACTGAAAACAACCCAGCTAAAATGCCTGCATCCTTCCAAGAAGAATGCATCAAGATATAGTAGTGCATTGACCTGCTCTTCCACTACAATCCCTTACCTGAGCATTTTAAAATCTATGCAGCTCAACACTGACATACTGGTATAGACATGTGGTCTTCCTGGCATCTTAAATCAAGTAGAAGGTCAAAGTTTCAGATTTCTCTTTTTCTCTGCCATCTCAAACTTTCTGTGTATGAACACCATTTTTACCCTGTGTTTCTGCTACTTACTTCAGTTTCAGGTGGGATTTTGTTAAAGCATCTGTTTTTGTTATGCCAATTCCTAGAATCGGTAAAGTTTATTATTTATTTTCATTTAGTATTTATCCAGTTTGTACTTGTTTTATTGCTGATGCACCAGTTTTGTTACAATTCATGTCACTACTTGTCTACATAGTAGAAAAATATAAAATAACTGCTGCTGGAAATGAGATGTGTGCCCCATGTGAAAACTTCATGCTGTTACTCATAATTACAGGTCAGAGTAATTAGCAAGTACAAATAAGCCCTGGTACTGAAGAGTAAAACCAAAGCTAATACTGATCTGCTGTTATAGAGAGATTTCTAAGAATGTAAAAAAATTTCCTGATCATTATTTGGCTACGGCTGTTTCATTACAGATGAATGATATATGACAAAGGAGATTAAGATCTTCTGAAAGTACTAAGTTTTCATATTAGTGTTATCTAAAACCTCGCTCCTTGAAGGTGTCCCGGGTTCAGCAGTAGCAGTCATTTTTCTCCTTCTTCATACCTGGTGCAGTGTTGCGTTTTTGACTTTCAGCCTGGGAACAGCACTGATAACACCGATGTTTTTAGTTGCTGCTCAGTAATGTTTACCTGACCAATGACTTCCTGAGCCTCATGCTCTGCCAGGGAGGAGGGGAAGCCGGGAGGAAGCAGAGACAGGACACCTGACCCAAACT